>JAUUDY010023107.1:0-15953 GCA_032361765.1 Panulirus inflatus
ACACACACACACACACACACACAGAACCATCTTGTTCAATGTTGTCCTCGGGATATTGTGTTGTGCAGCGGTGGACGTCCCTCAGAGTCCACCTACATGTTCATAACAGACAGTCAGTCATCAGGCAAGACTCAGGCCAGTCGTCACGTGAAGAATCTAACACTGGGAGAGTTTTGACTTAACCAGAGAACCAGTGAGTTGAGCAGCAGTGACTGATACCCGGAGGTGATAATAAGGTCCAACATTGAGAGACAAATTCCTAGTCTTCATACCTACGGTAACTCTATCTGGACTCACATATTACGTCTTAAAACAATTGTCTCACCAAGATTATCATTATCTGATTGTGCAGATAAGATCACTACCTTCACTATGTTCCTTTACTTAACTCCTACCTTTATAGTCGTCCTCTCTCTGCCTTCATTAATTCGTTCTGTATCGTTCTGTGTAAAGGCAGCATATCTTGTGTTCCTGGGGTCACATTAGCCGTGGATGACCACCTCCTGGTCTCTTCCTGGGGTCACATTAACCGTGGATGACCACCTCCTAGCCTCTTCCTGGGGTCACATTAGCCGTGGATGACCACCTCCTGGTCTCTTTCTGGGGTCACATTATCCGTGGATGAGCACCTGGCCTACGGGGTCGATGTGGGTTCAGACCTCACGTACCCAACAAGCCTGCTAAGTACGGACTCCAGTTTGTCCTGGTGTGCCACGTGGAATATAAGTACATGATGAACGCAAGTCCATATCTGGGCCACCACACCAACCACAGTCTTCTCATGGGCTTCAGCTGGGCATCATATAAACAAGGAGCTTATCAAGACTTACAATAACACAGGGAGAAAAGTAACTTCTAAAAACTGATTTACATCAGAGCCATCGTCATTGAACCTGTTCAGACTGTGTGCCAGTAAGCCACACGTTCCATCAAAGAGGAAAGGAAAAGAAGGGGCACAAGGAGGGGAACAGGGCATTCTGTTTTGACAGTGAACTCATGATGGTGTTCTTTCATGCTGCTGAAGAAGATATTAGTCTTTCTGCTATCCACCATGCACTCAGCCCACCATTGACACAGAAATCATAAATCAGAACACCAATACACCTCTGATCAGGTAAGCTGAGGTAGCCATTATTGTTGTTGTATGGAATGATAAAGCCTGCAACCACCAACGTTTGGGTCATCCACAACAAGAACAAGTCAGACCAACAAGAAAAGATAAGATAACGACGCCGCTTTACGCAGGAGCCTTGTCCTGCAACTGATAACACACACACACACACACACACACACACACACACACACACACACACACACACACACACACACATACGTCTCAACGTACCACAAGTCACTGATGCATCCTCATCTTGGGTTTTGCGTTCAGATTTGGTCAACCTTCTTGAGGACAGACACAGACAGACTGAAGAGAGTACAGAGCTGAGCTGCTAAGATGATTCCCGGACTGAGAAACGAAGCCCACGAGGACCGACTGAGCGACATCAACTTATTTAGCTTAGAAAAGAGAATATCAAGAGTTGATCTAATACAAGTAAGCAGAGTTATCAAAGGCTTCGATAACCCTGATCTAACCAGCTACTTAAAGATAGAGTCGTCTGATTTCACTCTTAGTAATGGATGCAAACTCATGGGCAAACGTTTTACCTCGGGTGAGACGAGGTAAATTTATTTCAACAGGACTGTTAACATATGAAGTGATTCACCAGTCACCATAGTTAGAGGCAGTACCATAGATATATTCAAGCATAGAATTCAAAATCATTTCGCCTCAAATCCAAGACTGACATCATTTGCGCCTCCTTAGCTACATAAAAAGGTCACAGGATTTTCTCTGTAAAATGTATATGTCTTTCTACTCGTCACACTAATCCATGAGCGTCTGTTCTCCTCCAATATCAAACACAGCCTCGTTAGGACCCACTAGTCTGATGCTGTTTAAATTCCCTTGTATTCTTCAGTACACCTGTCGTCAGCTGGTCTGTGTTGGTCATTCGTACATCACCTGTCTGAACTGTGACTAGCTCTTCCACCTGACATGCCTACACCAGTGGGTCAATCAACATGAAACTTTTAGCGTACTGAGGTCCACATGTCTAATGTGTGCTGTTAATCTTAGATGGGGACCTAATAGTACGAGGAGATTTATACAAACAGAATTTCAAAGGAAGTGAGTTTTTCTTTATATCTTTTTCCGCTGTTCTTAAGAGGTAAATGAAAATAGTAACTAACTTCTAAGTTTCACTATCTTTATTTCAGGTACATAACAAATGCTGTAACTTTAACCGTATCTTCAGTTTTGGAATTTATCTTTAATCTGATAAGTTTAGTTTAGTTTGATTCGTCCAGGATGGAATCTGAGGATATAATGTGGAACAGAAGAGGGTATGGTATACATGATGAAGCCTCTCAGTGATTGATATCTTTAAATACTATACTGAATTAGATGTTTAGAATGTAGTATGATCCCCTTTAACGTGAATCAGCATCTCTACGAAGCGTACAAGCAACCAAAAAAATAGATGAAATTTCTTGTCTGTCCGTCCTTTCCCGGTCTGTAGACATGACGAGGAAGCTGCAAGACGCACGATAACTCAATACGCATTTGGTAATAATCTAATCTGTTCTATTGGCAGGATGACAGGTTATGGTTGCTGGGGTAAAATATTTCCGGGAAGATATCTTCTCGTTGAATGGAAAATCTGTGCTGACCATATGGGAGGTATGGGAAGGATAGATAGCCGGGTGAGTGATTTACCACTGAACAATGCCATCCGCCGTTTTGTGTGTGGTAGCTAGAAAGGAATATTGTGTTGGTGGTCGAGGGGATATATCGGGCAGGGAGAACGAAGTGGTGGTGGTGGTGGTGAGGGAGAGTGTAGCAGTCAGGGTGGGAGGACGTGATGGTGGTGAGGGAGGGTATGCTAACACTCCGCAAGAGCTACCAGACGAGTGCCTGGAGGACCCAAATCTGCCAGTAGTGACCCCAGAACTAAACAACTAGTCAACTGAGCCTAAGGAGAGGAGAGGAGAGGAGAGGAGAGGAGAGGAGAGGAGAGAGAGAGAGAGAAAAGGCATAAGAGGGAGAGGAAAACTGGAGGGAAGCAAAACCTCGCAAGAGGAGAGCAGAGCTTTCCTCTCCCTGGGTTCCACCCGCCGATGATGACCTCAGGCATTCACGTTGAATGTGGAAGCTGAGGTTTGTGTGGTGGGGAGAGTTCTTGGTGTAGAGACGTTGCTGGAGGGCGGGAAAGTACCGACCCAGGGAGTGAGAGGCTGGGTAAGAAGGTATGAGTGAAGGAGGAGAGCAGTTGGAGGGGCTGGCTGAAGGAACTATTGAAGAAAGGATGTTCATTACTACTTCTAAAGCGTGAGAGGTGAAGTGTACATAGAGATCTTGGTGCTGTCTACATACCTGAGTGTCTGTCAGGGAGGGAGAGAGATCATAGTGAGTCCTTACTCACGCATACTTACGAGATTTTGCCAAAAGGCAGTCGTAGCGCGTGGCGATCACCGCAGGAAAGTACAGTGTTATGATAAATGATTCGTTTGAGTTATGGGTTCTTAAGTGCCATACATGATAAGGAGAGACTGAATGTTTGTGGAATGAAAGCTAAAAGTGTAAGTGTGAGTAAAGCGGAAAGAGAAGACAGCCACCTAGGCCAAAGGCTTGACGCTTGACAGCCTGTGCTGGTTCGTCGTCACTAACCCTCCCTCAACATGGGCGGGCATCAACGGTGACATACAAAGAGAGAGAGAGAGAGAGAGAGAGAGAGAGAGAGAGAGAGAGAGAGAGAGGCTGGCAAACAACAATTCAAAGGACAACCCAACTGATTTGTTACGTTTCCTGTTCCCAAATATTTATCTCAGGAAATTCCGTTTGAAGTGAAGGTGTACAAGCGTCCGTTATTTGATCAAGGCAGACATGACAGCCAACAAAGGCAGGTTGAAAATTCATATGAAACATTTCTGTTGATACAAGTGTGAGGGACCTGCAGCCTGGCCTACGAAAAGTTGGCCCTGTGAGTTGTCCAGGTACACTGGCAGTGTATTTCATGTTGAGGAAGAGTCAGACAGTCTACACTGGGAGTCTGTGAGAACTGAGATATAAGATAATGTCTTAATTTAGGTCCTTGTACTTTGTAACAATAAATACCATCTCTCACACAGTAAGCAGTCAACTCCCCCTGCTCAACCTCCATCCCTTCATTTACCAACCTCTACCAATCAACCTCCACCAACACTCACTTCTTGTTATTGTTATCTCCCCAGTAAAGCTTCACCATCTCTAAAAGCCTATAACATTCCATGACATATACTCTCTATATCTAAGCTGCCACTGATGATGTATGGTTGGGGTAGACTATCTCTGACACGTCCCCCTACTATCTAACCTGTCACTAATGGAGTATGGTAAGGGTAGACTATCATGTTCTGATGATAAAGAACATCTAAACAATGTCATAATAACTTCATGTCTCGTGTGACAGTGGCCACAGTGTGTATGTCATACTACACCAGTGTCCTGCCTCCCTGCTCACGCTCCACTACCAATAGTAATAGTGGAGTTTTATTCCACTATATCTGTTTCATGAATCATAGAGCCTATATACTATGGAGGCAGATCTAACTATCCATACCTTTCTCATGTAAAAGATATATTTCAATTTCTTATCAAGGGATCCGTTCCACAAATCATTTCTTTTCCATTTAGGGAATTTTCTGTCTTTTTTTCAACGATCAATCTTGTCAGCTTTTATAATACAGCAGAATAATGTGTCACTAACAAGAAAATCATCATCTCTTTTACACTGATATGTGAAGAAGGTAACTGAAGAAACAACTATCATGCATGAGAAAAACATGAGTAACATGTATTTATGTACATCACAAAAGTTTCATGTTCTACATAACAACAGCTATTTGGTCTAAGAATCAACATACCATAAGCTTTAGTACTTTGCACACTTTACAAAATTTCAAAAGGCTTATACCATGAAATGATCAACACATAACAAGATGTCAAACTGACAATGATTATTTCCAGCTCACAAGAGACACTAATGTAAAGGTATGGTACATTAAACTCTGACACTAACTACTACTACTTTACTCAAGTGAAAAGTGGCACTTGGAAAGATGTTGATAATAAGGTATATAAATACAAGGGTTCCAAACACTTCAAATCTTGTTCAAATCCATATTGTGGTTGTTGCATTTAACATTACACATATGATAAAAACATGAATCACAAGGCCAGGTTTACTGTGATAACTTTTCTTTGAATGGCAAGGGTCCACTGCAAAGTACTTACAGAGGACGCATTGAAATGAAACACATATAACTGGGAAGTTCATTTGCTCACACACTAAGTTTCCTTTTGCAAACTACCTTCAGTAACTGAAATAAGACTGATATAAGGTTGTTTCTAATCACCTTACCCCTACACAAGGCAATTTGAATACTGGTTAGGAAAACATGGACTACTTGTTTACTCAAGAATAATATATTTTACCACTGGGTAGCTATACATTTACCCTAAGAGACGGAATTCTTAACCTATTCATTTGGAGTAACCCCACTTACTGAGCCCACATTAAACCTAAACAATACATAAATACATAATTTTCTCATCATTCCACGATACAAGGCTCATAAGTGTGTCAAATAACATAATCTTCCGCCAGGGTAAGTCAACCAGCGAGACACAGCAGCAGAGAACAGCTCCCCAAGTGTTGTACTGAACCGATGACCCACTCCTAGGACTTCACTACAAACCGATTCTCAAAACAATCTTATCGTCGCATGTAAGACTTCTCGGGCCTTCAGATTCCAGCTAAGGATCGTCATTTGCTTCACAATCACTTTCTAGAGCGGTGTTTATACAATCTGACGACATATCACTAAAGTTTGGTACGGAAGAAACTAAGTTCACCTAACGGCACCTTCACATTCCCAGTAATATCTCTCTTAAAACACCTCCACGGCGCTATAACTTGTCTCACACACGCTAAGCTTCATCAACATCGCTTCAACTTACCGGTAAAGACAGTCCACAATATATCTAATCCCAATTCATTGAGAGGGTGGGTGGGGAAGATCGCGGACACAAGTGTAAACAAACAGCAATATGGCGACTAACTGACAGGGCGAGACTGCCAGCCAGACTGCCGGGCCACCTTAGCGGCAGCGTCTGAAATCTCGCGGCACAGCATCGGTCAGCGGGGAACATGCGATGGCTCGACACTCGCAGAGTATCCCCTTACTTCAGTATGTCTGCGTACTTGTTGGTTATCTTGCGTTTTAGGGGATCATTTTGACCTAGGCGATGATCTTTGAATCCCATTGGTTTAGAGAACTTCGTGTATCATCATGCTCTTCCATTCCTTGATGGTACAAGAGTACATCATTTGAATGAATATGTTCAACTAGATCATCCTTTATCATCATTAACTCAATTGTTAGTTTACATAAGGTGGATCAGAGACATAACCAATGAAAATCATACACACACGATACACATCCCTGCTGATATCTGTAAATAAATTCAGATGTAAATCCTAATTAGGAAGATCTGGATGGAGGAAGTGGGATGCTTTAGTTATCGGGGAGTAGACATGGCAAGCGAAGAGAACCAATGGGGCTGCACTAAGCCACAGGATATCAACAGACTTGAAAAAATACAAAATGAAGTCTTAAGAATCAACTTGGTTGCCGGAGGTCCAGTAAAGTACTCAACATGCAGAAAGAACTTGGTATTCCCAGCACTGAGGACAAAACTTGAAATCAATCTTATGATTGGATTGAAACTTCTGCGTTGTGATCCGGATAGTCTCTGAAGAATTGTTAAGCCATATATACCACGGCACATGAAAATCTAAATGGATCCAAATAACAGCCAACCACATGACAATGTTTGGCGTACATGATTTATATAAAACTGGAAGTAGCAGCATTTCTTGCCTCCCTGGTAGATAACTCCCTTTGACGTTACTATACACACTTATCCACGGAAGACTAATTATATCTTTATCTTCAACTCTTAGCTAAGACCAATGTTCTTGAACATATACAGAAACTCCGACTGACAATATATACATAACTCAGTGCATCTATACTGACGGTTCTCGCGACTCTGCCACTGGGAGGGGAAGTAGTGCTGTCATTGTGATCAAGCCCAATGGTAATTAGATTAGCAATAAATGTTAGAATCTATCATCTGCTCTACAAACTGAAATGTCCGCCATACTTAACGCTCTTGAGCAGGTAGAAATTACTGCCACAGGCAGCTTAATTATCTCTGATTCTTGCCCTTAACACCCTGAGATCAGAATGTAACATGCTGGTCTCTGAAGCCAGACACAAATACACAGCCATTATTGCTCAAGGGATTCGGATCAATTTGTTATGGATTCCTTCTCATATAGGCCTCCGTGACCATGACAAAGTTGATGCTTTATCCAAACTTGCACTTAGTAAAGGTGATGTTGAAAGGAACGTTGGGTTGCCAAGTAGAACTCTCAAAACTGTAATAGAACAGAACTAATTAACCTCTTTGAAGCACGAAGACAAGTTCAGATAAGCATAAGTAGAAACATTTTCCATCACAGTGAGATGTGTAAAGTAAAACATGTATATGGAAAAAGTAACAAGATCATCAGATTACATGATGTTGTAACTGCCAGGTTAAGGCTAGGCTATAGGTACTATTGGCGCTTTGACCTGATTGGAGATGTTAATCGTGAGAATTGTAAAGTTTGTGGTCAAAAATTTGGACACAAACTAGGACACTATGTCTTAGAATGTGAAAAAATAGAGCCTTTTAGGGATAGATCTAATCAAATCCTGCAAGAAATGTTACAACACCTTATTGTTAATAATAAGATACCTGAAATTTTAAGTTTGTATCCACATTTTTGTACCTAGTCGGTAAAACTTACCGTATGAAAATATGTAATGTATGTACTGAAATACGAATTGCAACATCTTACGTAATCCTTTTGCGCCACCGCTCACAGGATGAGCATGGGGAGCACAATAAACTTGCTGGGGACACCGGCACAAATCAAATCAAGGGGGTTAAGGTCTTAAGTGCACTAAGGAGTGTAGGGAAGGGCAAAGATGGATATGTTTGAAGGTATAGCGTTTTCGATCGCGTTGTATATAAAAGTGAATCTTGAGCCTCGAGAGCAAGTGAAGGGACGAGGGTGGGACTTGTCTGAACTGAAATGCCCGAGGAATCTATGTGGTGTAAGGCAGATTGATCCCATGAAGAAAATGTGTTAGAGACAGTGTGTTTGAGAGAGCTGACGAGAGTGTGACAAAAATGGTTCCATGTGAAGAGGATGAACGAAGAAAAACTGATTCATTTGGGGGTCTACTTGCCAGAAGTAGAGGAAGGAACGAGACAGACATAGAATGAGGTGGAAGCATAGAGTGAAGGAGGCTTTAGGGTACCGAAGCCTGAACATTTACTAGGTCGAGAGAAGTGCATGGAAAAGAATTAAATGGATCGAATGGTATGAGATGGGTTACGTGTTGTTGTCGGACTGAAACGGCATATGAAGCAGTCAAGGTAAATCATGGAATCGTCAGTGGAGTTTGGCTAGAGACACAAGTCACTGGTGTCAGCATTGTGTGCAAATAACTCCATTGTTCTTTAGTCCCTGACCTTACCTCGTTAAGGCGAGAAAAGCAAATAAGCACAGCACAATCGGCTTACTCGTAGTTACACAGCGGAGTAGAAGTCAGCGTCATCATGGCTTATCACCGTCAGTATAGCCTTGCCAAGATCTTCTTTTCACTCCAAAGTAGTCCATCAGTTACGTGCGCGATGAGTGGAGTGCATGTAATTATCCACATTGCAAGTTTCTGCACAAAACAAAGTATAATGAAGTTTAAAACTGTCAATTTCCTGTATATCATAAAAGCCGAACGTGAAATGGATAACAGAGAAAGAATAAAGAAAATCAATGACAAACAATCTTACCTTACCTAAAATACATAACAACATGACTTATGTAAGTTAAACAAAGGCAACATTTCCTAATCCAAGATTAAAATCCAACGATTTACATTTAAATATCAACGTAAAGACATTCATAACAACCGGGCATATCTCTAAATCTTAGAAAAACATATAAAAGTAACAACAATTCTATCGATGCTTCACTAATACTTATTGTGAGTTCGTTCCTATGGGACAGGAGGGGCTCCAGTATCACCACATCACTGCTGGATGAGCTACTGACTGGTGGCTAGCAGAGGGCGAGAAGCTACCAGCACTGGCTGGTGTTTGTTGTGGGTGTCATTCCGTACTTGCTGAGACGCAGCGTTTGGCAGTTAGGCTGTTCTGCGCACTGATCGCTCAAGGTGTTTACGGAAGCGGGTCCTGCGTATCGCTTCGTCTTGGATTACATTACACAAAGCACTGCGCTTATATTTCCTTGACAGTTGATGATTGCAACTCCGCAGGAATAACATCCCAGAGCTTGATAAAGGATTGGATGTGATTTCTCGCTTTAAATCTACGTCAATGTTAACCTGTGGATAAAACGCCACAATGGTCAATTACGGAGGGTATACCTGCCCTTCCCAGGTGGTTGTTTTACTAGGAGACAATAATTTGTTTCGTGTTTTGCCAGTAAACACGTCAACAAAATGTACGGGAAACCGATCACAAGTAAATTCTTTTCGATGATTCTTCTTCAATGTGGAATTCAAGATAATCAGGATATATATGAAATGCTCGTGTGGCTAAGGTAACTACCGAGTTACGTTTATATGTGATAGGGATAAAAGAATTAGATTTTCTGCAAAGACCAGTAAATGTTAATTTTCTATATGCTGATGTCGCTAAGGAATTCCCACAAGCACACATCACATCTTAATATCAAATAAGGGAGGGGCATATTTATTTTCCCACTTCCGACGTAAATTCAGTGTTATGTTCGAAGTTGAAATAATCCAAGATACAGGACTATCTACACAGACTCAGAAATAAAAACTTTATCGTCTACATATCGTATCGTCTTATTATAAAACAAAGACTTTAAGTGTGATGGACAATCTCAAGACCACCTAACTTCATGATGACATAAAAATGCGTTAGCCAATGTTGGACTTTATGGGAATCCATCATTGCACCATCCGTTTGCCTAAATCTAGAACCATTGAACAAAAAGAAACGATGGACTATACTTGCATCGCTGGACGTGTCGTGTCGTCAGCACAGATAGTAATGTTCTCAACTGAAATGTCTGTAAACGGAGATATTACGTGAGAGCTAAACATTAAACTACAACTAAAATCGATTCTACAAGTTTCTTTTACGCACGAGATAGAATCCTTTCGTAGTTCATTAGTGTTACCAGTGAAATGATTGGAGCGTCGTCACAAATGAGGTTATAGGATTGCCACGACTGCACTAGAGAGTTTAGTGACTGGTATAAGTAAGGATTTAGTGCCTTGAGGATATACTTAAGTGTTCTAGAGTATCTAAGTCTCACCCCGCCTTCCCTTTTGGGTGGAGGCGTTGTCCAGGTCCAACAGGTCAAACACGTATGATGAAATTTTTATTCTTTTGGACAATTTGAGAACCCAGCTGCTTATGGGAAATACTACGCTGGAGTTGCCCTTTACCAGCGGCCTGTCAAGGGTGAGGCACTAAAGGGTAAGAAGCGAGTGGGGGTCTACCAGTTCGGCCAGGGAGGAAAAGGGAGTGTGTTGACACTATCTCGATTATCTCACGAGGAGCTTTTAACATTAGCATTATAGGGTGCTGTAGTTTTTCTTAATCCATTGCTTAGTAATGTAATTAAGATGAGTTACTCTAATATCTGAGTTTCACTATTGGAAACTCAGCCGATGGTTTATATAATGGTCATACGTTAAAGTTCCGAAAGCAACGTTTTCTTTTATTCCTAAAGAATCAGAGAGCATTCGTAGTGGGTAACTCAATGAATTTTAAATTCTACGTTAAAGCCCTACGTTAGCTTACATCTATTTAGTGTATACATGTCCCATTACGTCCATTTGTTTTCTGGAAAGTAGTGAAATGGTATGAATATACGATCTGAATATCTAGCATTGTTTGACTTTATTGGCACAGTGGCATCAAAGGGAAAACTTATGGACGCGGGAGAAAAGCATGTCAGTGGACTCCTAACATATTAAAAGGACGCGGATGAGATATAATGACATTATCTAATCCTGTGATAATAAGATGATGATAAGGAAGTTTATAAAGTCAAGGGAAATTGGAGGATCGATCACCATAAAAGCAGGTAAAACAACTAGATATCAAAACCTCACTTAACTTCCCTTGGTAGCCGAGATTTACCCTACTTTCGATGTTACTTGATGGGACTGTTATAGTCTTGTGTTTGCATGTAGCTACTGAGAGCCTTGTGCAGTGAGTGTGTTTGCTTCTACAGAAACACATCTCGTGAATACAATCACTTCCAACGAACGGATTCCACTATGTACAACAACAAACGTCATAAGCAGTGATATCCTTTGACTGTAATGCTGAAATTCTAGGTTAAAATCCCAGTTCACCATAGGTTAGTGCAAGTGACTGGGCAGGGAATGTCTGATTGAATAGGTGTAATATGAGTGGGTAGGCGGGAGGTGTCTGGCTAGGTGAGAGGTGAATGGGTAGGTGGCATGTAAGTGGGTCTGCTGCAAATACTGTGTGATTACAGTGTGGATGATGGTTTAGGTGGAAGGTGGTTAGCAGGGTGGAAGGAAAGTGATGAATTGATGAGTGGAAAATGGCTGGGTTGATGAAGGATGACTGTCAGGGAGTGAGGAGGGTGGGGACATAAAGGCAGGTCGGGAAGGATGGAGGGGTATTCGGAGATTCGACGGGTAGCCAAGTAGATGAAGATTATTGGGTGGGTGGAGAGTGGATGGGGATGTAGGGAAAGTGTCTGGATGGATGAGGTGTGTGTGACTGTATGGTGGGAAAAGGTGAGGAGCGTGGAGTGTTCTCCTTACACTTTACGGTAAAAACACGAAGCCATTTTGGTGACTCTTATCACTGGCATTACGGAACGCTGCGTCATATCACAAGAATAATTCCTCAGGAGGGTTCGACCATCTGGTTCAGTAAGGCCACGCATAAGGTAACGACCAGTGACCCAACCATCCAGGAATGCCCGTTACCATCGTGCATTAACGAGACACTCTGGTGCTAACGTAATATGTAATGCATCAGGAGAGGAATTCTGAAAAAAAAAGGTGGAGCGTTTAATTGTCCAGCAACAGCCAGACTCCTACTTGGAGAAGATAAAACTGAGCTCCCTCACCCGGAACGTAGTGTATTGGTTCTTCTGGCTCAGGTCAGGAATTCTGACAATCTCCCCAGGTCAGTCCCTTCACTTTAAATGCTCCTGACATTTTAAACCAAGTTCCTGACTTACCAACACCCGTTTACTTCGATTTCTTAGATTCACTGAACAATCGTTGAGCCAGACAATCTCTTCAACTGTCCCTACCACCTGAACACAACATTTTTCACAACAGGATTTAATTATCATCCTCATATCTTCTCAATGGCTTTACATTTCTCACGCTGTCAATTTCCCTGAATATCCACTCACTCTAGAAATTTCCATATATATTGAAACTCATAACTAAATGTGTCGTCCGCAGTGGGGGTAAGAAGAATGTATCCTTACACACATTTAAAGCTATGAATATTGTCAGCCATTGATTTATATCTATGGCTCATACACCAGGGATTGTCTGCAGCCTCACCTAAACCCATGGGGGTGAGCGGCGGTGGTTCCCTACCTTCTCCTTCGCCTTCTAGTTGTCTGAAGTGATCACTCTTTCGCCATCGACCAACAGCCTAGTCCGGGAGACTTTTACTTCTGTTGAAACAATAATTAATTTGTCCTCAACAACCGTTATGGCTTGTTATGACATCGAGCTTTTACAACTTCTCGTTAGCTGGATCATCAGAGAAATTGGAGGTGCTGATCATCTACTTGGCTTTGAAGGAAGTGATAAACACAATATGGCCTTTGTATATATTCCAGGAGACCTTGTCACCTTCTGCAGTAAGAAGCTCTAGCCTCAGTAATGCTTCGAAAACACTCTCTCAGTTCTTCGAGGTTTAACAAAAGCATTTAGGGGAACATTTACTTTATCCTCTGCCAACTTACTTTCCTCATATTTTGTCTTTCATCGTCATCAGTGACATTCCCCTATTTCTCTATTTCACGAGTAGACATCTGTCTCTGTACAGCTCATATGTTAATGAAAAACTGATTAAACCATATGAACCAGAGCCATCAACGTGGAGAATGACTTCTCTGTACTGAAGAAGCTTTGAAAAGATAAATAAGAATATGATAACATTGAAAAAAGTAATTCGAAGGTGATTCAAGATAATTACTTGTAATCAACGTTATCATCTTTTTTTTTCAATTAATTAATCACAACACCTTCGCTCACTGTGACCATAAGTAAGTCTATAGATGACTGGGAACCAAAACAGACGGTGAAAAAAAAAGATCAAAATGAAGACTGGAAGTGAAAGGTGGTATTTCAGAGGCTCTTTACTCCAACTGGTGTCAGCCAACCCTTAAACAGCTCACAGAACCTGAGGCGGAAAAAAGATGTGAAAATTGCTAATAGAACAGCGACCAATCACTCGGCGACAAAAGTGTGAACCCAGCCCATCATTTAGGCGTATTAGGGTTAATAACCTATGAATATTGATGAGGCATAAATAGTAATTAGGTTGCCACCCTCTGATTCCGAAATTTTGAAACAAAAAAAAATAATGAATAAACACTCACGCGCACACGGAAGGACAACGGGTGAATTCAACATCCCTGAGTAAATGCAATACTCATGAATGAATACTATGAGAGAGTGAATGAGACACCAAGTGAATATGGAAGGCGCTTCTGAGTGAATACGGTGATTCTTGAGTGAATACGACGCATGAGTGAATACGACACTCCCAGTGAGTTGATACGATATGAATGAATACGACGCTGCTGTGTAAATACGACATTGCTAGTGAGTAGATACGTCAGGTCATTGAATACGACACTTCAGAGTGCAATACGACATTTCAGAGTGCAATACGACACTTCAGAGTATAACACGCCACTTCAGAGTGTAATACGACACTTCAGAGTCATATAAGACACTTCACTGAATGCAACACACGTGAGTAAATACGACACTTCTGAGCTAAGACCTAACAACATATAGATACACAGGACAACAGAACAAAATAATTTCACTACATGGCTCGCCTGGCAGACGTAATCACCATCAAAGATCACAAGCGAAAACGTGATTGCAGGACGATAGGCCAAGAAAAAATGCGATGTCCCCCCCCCCCCTCACAAAATGTAATTCATCGAGGCTAAATTCTAAGTCATAAGTGACAGCTGGAATGAACAGATTCCACATCAACTCTTGACTGCTCGCGGAGGATCGCCGTCACACCACGTAGATGTAAAAGAACTTAAGGTATTGGCTAGACGAATATACCACGTACACTCTCAGTTATTCTTTATCATGTAGTCACTTAGTTCCTATATTATCATGCTGGATGTAAGTCTATATTCAACTTATTCTTATCTACCTGTCCTTAGGCAGATTACGGCTAGAAAAGTATAGAGAAGAACCGTAAAGATGGCCTCTTTCATGTAAACAGGGTACTGTTGAGGTGTCCACTGACAACGTTCAGTCATGTCGTCATTCAAACTGACACCACACCGGGATTGGCCAGGCATTTCGGACAGGAGAGCCTTGTTATCACGTGCATCTACTCCTCACACCCTCATCATTCTTAGTGCCAAACATTTCACCACAAACTCATCTCGTAACTCAGCAGACATATCAGCATCAAACACTAAAGCTAAGTCGTATCCCAGAATCACCTCGTCTCACTCTCATTCCACATATTGACTCAGTCATAAAGACAGTGAACAGCCACGGATGGCGTCACTCAACCCTGACTCACTCCCACATTCATTTCACGCCACTTAAACTTACTATCAGGGCTTCAGACCTTGTCCCCATCACAGTTACCGGCTACACCGCTCCCCGACGTATGATGGTGAACTGGGCTATTGTTTCTGGTGGTAATTCATCAGCTGCTTGTCTCCTGAGGAACATGCATCTTCTCGTAGAACCCATCTTCCTTTCTCGGGCTGCCGGTTCCTCCAGACAAATGTTGGTGAGGCGTTGTATACCATCCATAGATATCTGTGAATGTAAAACAGCCGTGATGTCTTCAAATGACTTCTGTACATCTTAGACCATCGTCTTGCCATCAGTTCCAAATGCTAATGTAACTGAGACACACTTACTTTCCCGTGGAACGCAGGTAACAGCTAAGACCTGTCCAGACCAAGGGATCCGATAGAGACCTCACTTGATTACTAACTCTCTCAAAGTTGTAATCTTTTACAAGTTGTAGACAAGTGATTTTCCTCACGGGCAAAGCAAGTTCCAAGAGTGCGGATGTTGGTGGAGTAAATTGGTTAACACAAAGCTTAGTAAGACCACATAAAACAGGGAAGGTCAACCACCTTCCGGATGAGACTGGACTTGTGGATGTGTGTTTATCCAAGAATGCTAAATACTTCAGTTGCTTCATCTTTCAGCTAAGTTTCTGACAGAATGCTAAATGTACAATTAATATCAAATGAGGAGGCACGGGGGCTCTTTAAGTCTTCGTTGCTGTTTTCAAGATATCTGATGTTAGCGATGAAATATCGTATCATCAGTAATCTAGTTTTGAAGCTGCTATCACATGACTTCCATCAACTGTACAATTTGGATCATCGAAATTTTAATAACTGGCGCATGATAGGAAGATCATGCCTGGATCTATCTCCTGAAGATCTAAACAAAGGTATTTCTAATTACGTTTTCATTGAACTGCTATGTGTAAAAAT
>JAUUDY010023217.1:4486-15950 GCA_032361765.1 Panulirus inflatus
CCCCGGTGCAGGTCCCCGAGAGCTGGAACTAGACGCGGCCGTTGGTTTCCAGTACCATGTCCAGCAGGGCGGTCGCCAGAGGGTGGTGGTCACGTCGAAAGGGACCACCGTAACATTTTACAGGGCTGTAAGTACTGCATGCATACAAACCGCAACAGTCCATATTTTCATACGCTGCTTCATGTCAAAGGCGGTAGAATTCTGACCCAATTCTTGTTCGTGGAAACTAGGTTTCGTCCAGGTATTTCATAGCAAAGATTGACAGCGACCTCGGAATACTTTTGTATGGACACCGTGGTATGGAAAGTGAGGAACAGTGACCCATGGGTGTTGTCGGTGCGCAGGAAGGAGGAGGATGTTAATTTGTTTGATTTAGAATCACCATTATATATGTTTTAAAAGATGTTTATTGATTTAAGTCTGGCATTACTTTTTTTTATTCATTATCTTTATATGTTGATTATGCGTTTAATGGTTATTCCACTGATATCTGAAAAAAATTTAAACCTATTCTAGTAGTTTGTCATTTAATAGTAATGCACCTGTGTATCGTGCTTTGGTGGCATTGAAACGGAATGTTTAGATGTCGACTGTTATATTTTCCCTTGTACATACAGAGCGAGCATGATCTGCAGGAGGTGAACACTCTCAATACTGTCCAGGGTGTCACCCATCTAGGATATGGCGAGACCTTCGCTGACCATGACGGAACCATCCAACGAACAAGATTTCTCATCGTCTTCGGGACTGGCCGCGCTACACAACAGTTTCATCAGATAACTGTGGGCACGCTGTCTCCTGCCTTCGCAGTGGGGCGAGTATTATGCTTGACTTTCGACAGGATACTGAGAATATTGTAACGACGACTTTCCCCCTCTCACTTGGGAATACATACTCATATTTCCAAAGGTTTGATAATGGACATAATTGTCCGCACCAGAATGACTGAAATGTGACCACCTACGTTTAAACATTAACTTCTGTTTTATTCTTAATTTGCAGTATTGCTCGGGAGTGGCACGCCTCCGGCGAAGTAATGAAAGTGTTGCAAAGTGACGGGAGAGTTAAGATTACTGTACTCAAAGAACATCACCTCGAAGTGTACGAGCTCAAGGTAATTTTGTGCTATGGCTTTGATTGGGAAATGCTCCCAGCATATCTTATTGCCAAAAAGAAAAGGAGATTCTACTGCAGTTTCAGAATCTCATAAACGAATTTGTGTGTGTGTGGGTAGGTGCGTATAAACCAGAGGAACATTCAAGGCGGAGTTACCGATAGTCGATTGGCTGTCTCGTAAAATATAACAGTTGCTATATTAGATAAATGCTACATCGTGGGGGAACAAAAATATTGGCACATTTAGTTTCGAAACATTGTACATAACAGCCTGATTGGATGTGCGCATAAGTGGACATTGCTAGTTAGTTCCAGATTTTGATTTGTTGTGGTGGTAAAGGTAAATGGGTATTAAAGAAAATGTATGCTTACTAGTAGTCCTTTAAAGTATTAGGTACCGTGACATATGACGATAGATATTCTTGCTGCTTTAACAACTAGCATGGTTATGCAGTTGTCTTTATTGTGGAAGGTTTAACTTCTTTGCCTCATTAAATCGGCGTTATTGAAGCTTAAGATGACACCATTTGCCACCCAACAGGAGGACTTTTGGATGAGGTTCCAGATCCTGAAGGTGCAATCACTCACAGCACCTCTTGCCTCGTGGACCATGTTCAGCACAGGCTTCGAGAGCTACCTCGCGATGGTCTCTCCGGATCAGCTGACTATATTCGTTCAGGATGGTACCCGATATAAGCAAATACAAGTCTTTTCTACAAGTGTTGGTTTATCGAGATTTGACGGCATCCTGGCCCTAAGTGTAAGTGTACATAGCAGAGTTGATAAGGCAGAATAGAACAAAGTTGGCTGATGCAGTAGGGTAATTTCAATTTCTCTCGACAGCTCAAGACGTGTCGAGGGGAAGTGGTCCTGATTGCTGGTAGTAGTAAAGATGTCATCGCTTTTGTCTTTGATCCCAGAGCTGCTACGCCACAGTTCAAAGTTGTAGGTTTTCTTTGTTTGTCGCATTATCTTAAGTTTGAAATATTTCATAGTTTGTTCGTACGTGGTTGCAGAAACACTTTGTACCCTGTTAACACGATTGACAGAATTCTTGAAGCCTCATATGTGATAGCAGATCTGTAATGTTATTTTCCAGGCCTACAGAGGTAGCCTGAGTGTCACTGTGAGCAACTGGTCGGCTGGCTTCGCCTATACAAGCACAGTAGATGGTTCCAGTACGGTAAGTGATCGCTGAGGACGAGTTATATTGCTGCTGCTTAAGGAATACATGAGCCGATTTCTTGATTTGCATAACGTTATTTCAGAACTTGAAATTTATGAAGTAAACTTTTGAGATATACAGCCATCTGTTATTTTCCAGTGCATGTGAACGATGCCAACAATTTCGGAAAGCCCTCGGTTAGCATATTCTTAAACTGCAATTCATGTTAGAGTGCGTTTTAGTACGATGTGTTAGTGTAAATCAGCCTGAGTATAAGAATGACGATCGGATTTCAAAGCAGACCTGTTTCGGACATCACTTGATACTTACACCTGGTCCTTGATTCCTTACGTATTATTATTTCATCTATAATCTTCCCACTGTCGTTAATAGTTATGTTGACTTTCCTATAGGGTTTATGTTTTCGGTGAAATATAGATATTTGACAGAGGAATGAGGTGAATAAGGTAATGAAGCACAGTTACATTTACTGCTGAAGAATTTAGGTTTGTAATGTTTTTAGTTCATTCTATGAAAGTGTATTTGTCAGTCATTCCAATATGTAAAATTTTTTTGGGAATGCCCGTATCAAAGCAAGGAATAGCCAACCCTGCCGAGTTTGTGGTAGTTAAAGCAAAAAAACTTTTCCTTAGTCCCCAAAGCAGTCCTTAACTGAAGTCTTCCATCGTTCTAAACTATCCCCGAAACTAGTTACTGAAGGTTAACGAGCAGCTCTTTAATTGAGGCGTAATTTCAGATGGTTTTGCCGATTGAAAAAGGGGCGGCGCTGTTCCTGGTGAAGGCGAAATTGAAAGATGTGGTCGACCCAGTGCTCTTGGAGACGCAGGCTGTCGCTGAAGCAGTCGCCCACATCGAGGTAGGTAGTTCCTTCCCGATGGAATTGCATATTTGAACAGTTCAGATACGTATGATTTTTACAAAAGCAATATATATTTTTTTTCTATGGGATATTCTGCATCACTGGAAATATTCGGTAATCCGCGCTTATGACCTATAGACAATGTTTGTGTTAGTTTAATACTTGGGTAGATGCAGTTAATAATGTATTGGTGCATTTTATTTTGCATCAGATTATCACGGTAATTAACTTTAGAAGTATTTTTAGAGGGAGATTGTATGATGAAGCATGGTGGGTAGCATGATTTCAAATGACGAACTGTTATTATATAATGAAAGGACCCTTCTGTCTCTGTACTTACACACATACACATAACACCTCGGTTGGTTACTGGTCTGTGTTTTCTCTACAGGAAGAATACAAGCGACAAAAGGACGTGATAACTGCTGCTGAAAACAGACTTTATTATGGTGTTGCCTCGCATACCGAGATATATGCAGACATCACCATCACCAGAGGGATTATTGTAAACCAGGTCAGTCCAGTACATAGTCGTGTGGTTAACCTGCTGTAGTAGTGATGTGGCTGATGTGGTACTGATGTAGCTGACGAGGGGATGGGATGGTGTGGCTGACGAGGGGATGGGATAGTGTGGCTGACGAGGGGATGGGATGATGTGGATGACGAGGGGATGGGATGGTGTAGCTGGCAAGTGGTGGTTAGACTGGTATAGTTGACGAGAAATGGTTGGCGTAATTCAAGCTGACAGGAGCTGGTTAGCTTAACTTAAGAGAGGTGGTATGGTTTATTTATCTCTCGGGAGGGTGGTTGGGGTGGTGTTCGCGACGAAATAATTGATTTGTAAGTAAATTTCTTGTGCCTTTAGTATTTCTAATTCAAATATTTGATAAGAATTTTGATCTAATTTATGGTTGTTCTCAGACATTATTCACGGGGAAGCTGGAGGCGGTGAAGATGGTGTTCCCGGGGACATCTTTGGCGGGAGGTGTGTCTCTACAACAGTATTTAACATTCATATCGGAGCTTCGTAATCCAGACGTCGTATTGAATGAACTCCTCGACTCCATCACTTACATCGAGTCTGCTCTTGACGGTAAGTGCCTCTAGAGATATGTCGCACAGGCTGTACATGGGGACTTTCCTTGGTAATTACTTGCATAAAGAACATCGTCATAAGACTTTAATTTTGACTTGGATTTTTAGTTCCTTCCATGAGGAAAAAGATGTTTCAGGGTCTATGATTCTTGAGTTCGAAATTGATGAAATGGCCACGACTGAATTTGGGTAAGAGGTAATAGACCTTTCTCAGATCTTTTGGTAGATTCGATATATGATGATGGTTGTGGGGCTGTTTTTGTTCCTTTATACACAATATTGGGCTCTTACGTTTTACTGTAGGTTGACTTCGAAGTCCGGCGCCATATTGCTACTACTCTCTCTAGTCTTGAAGTATACTCTTGCGCTTGATGCATCTTTTGCTTAAGGTTAAAGTGCACCCAAGTGTTTCACATCTTAAACGATGAATATTCTATGGAAGCCTCATCACTGACCGTACCAATGTTTATATTTACAGCATGTGTTGTTATACTTGTCTTCATTGTCACATTTGTGAATGAATCTACAGATGCTGTTCCCACCACGGGCACGAACAGAACTATTGGTGGCCTGAAGACATTGACGGAGCCTGGATTCCGTTTGGCCAGGATGATCACCACCTCTACAACTGTTGGAAAAGTACTCGATGCTACAGGAGCCTCTTATCCCCTTGATGGCATCTTAAGCTCTGTCGTTAGGTAGGTAGCCATTTGCTCCATTAGGAAATGCATAGATTAAAAGAAAGAGATTATACATATTTTTGGTTGAATATTATTACTATAGGTATACAGATTTTTATCTTGAACACAGGGGCGACAATAAGAGGAAGATAGGTGGCAAGAAGACTTTCCTTAATGGGTTAGTTGTCGGCGAGCTGCACACATCTTACCTGGACGATGTTCCCGTGGTTGACCTGGTGACCACGACAGGCACGCAGAGGATAGAGGGAGCAGTGTTCGTGAACGGTCTGGTGGCTGAGGACATAAAGATGATTGAAGGCGGCACAGTCGCAGGCGTAGATTTGTCAGACGCCGTGCTTCTCAGTAGGCCTATCGACTTGGGTAAGACAATAGTGGCAAATTATTTTTTTTTTATTCGATATATTAACAAGACAGTTCTAGTCTGTTTTGGTCATAGGTATTGTACAACAACGGGTTGTTTACAGAATTGATAGAAGATGGGGAGGGTTGTTCTACCTCGCCTGGGATATGATCTTCAAATTTTCAGAGGCATATAACTTCAGAAAGATGTGTGATTTCAGGGCATGTATTTTCCACGAATCTTGAAGTGGAAAGAAATGTGGAGGTCCTCTCAGGAGTGGTGGATGGGGTGGACATTGACCATCTGTACAATTATGCGTTAACACTGACTGGAGGTGAACTAGCTGGCTCCATAGAATTTGACAGAGACGTGGTGGTTGATTACCTGGAAGGAACTCGGATGATGGGCATAGACGTTGTAGACTTGCTAAACAATACGGTCTTTAGAGACGAGAAATCTGTCATGTCGGGCACCCTGATTGTCCCTCAGATGGTGACAATGGAGAAAAATTTGTACGCAGGCGACATCAACTCTAAAATCTTCCCGGGCAACTATCCTCTGAAGACGAGCGATGAGCCGTTGGTGTTCACCGGTCGGAAGAACTTCGCCAGCGTCGTAATTGACCAGGTTACTTTCGGTGCCCAGGGTCTTGTGGATGGTATTGCTCCAGGCAGGTTTGTGACGAAGACGACAGATCAGCACATCACTGGCCTAAAGATATTTGCTCAGGGAGTAGACATTGATGGACATTTGAACATTGCATCAAAGATCATCGATGGCGTAAATCTAGATGACCTGTTTGCTTTAAAAGATACCAGACTGACGCAAACGGACTCAGATTTCAAGGTGATATTCAAGAAACCCGTGTGGATGCCTGGATTAACATTTGACGGGAAACTGAATGGCATGAGTTTCTCTGCCATTGCTGACGACTTTGTTTATGCCAGTGGCGGCCCAGTGAGGATCTCCGGCGACAAGAAGTTTCACCGTGGATTGTCGATCTTTGATGCGGCGTTTACCCAAACCTTTAACGGGGAGCGTCTTGGGCAGCTGGTGACTTCTGATACCGATCAGGTAATCAGTGGCGAGATCACTTTCGAGACTGATGTTGCTTTCGATACTCTGGTAGTCGAGTATGTCGATGGTGTTGACTTGATCCAGCTTGTGAACAACGCTCTTTACCTGAACAAGGCGGACCAGGTCGTCACCGGAGTGAAGGTCTTCACAAACTCTGTCACAGCCGGCTCCCTCGCGGTGGAAGGTGAGGTCAAAAACGTGAACTTCAGAAATGTGGTCACCAAGAGTGGTTCCCAGACGTTCACTGCACCGCAGACTCTTCACCATGCCAAGTTTGCTTCCTTTACGACACACATGATTGAAATGTCGGATGGTTACAAAATAAATGGATTCGACTTTTCAGCCCTGGCAGCAAAACGTTTACCCCTTAGAGAGCCAGTCAATCACACAGCTGCGTTGTTCGTCGATGGGCCGGTGACTGTGATTGGCACTCTCACGGCAGAGAATATAAACGGTTACAACACCAGGCAACTGAAGAACAGCATCGTTGTTGGTAACGTAGACTCCGTTATAGAAGGTCCAGTGATATTTTCATCACTGACTGTTGAGGGTTCCGTCACAACGCAAGGAAAGGTCGGTGGAAGTGGACTGAACATCAGCGCCATCGCCGAAGGCGCTGTCAAACTGGCGCACAACAACATTTTTACCGGCGACGTCGCGTTCGACACGGTAGAGTTGCACGGCGACGTAGCCGTGGAGCGACTGGTGGATGGAGTGGACCTAGCGCAGCTCCAGCACGACGCCGTCTACACAGACCTGGGACGCATTCAGAATGTGACTGGTGAGTTGGGATACTTGGAGTCATTGTGAAATGCATATAGATTAATTTTCGGAATGTAGAATTAAAGACTGCATTTTTTACATCCTCCAGGAAAGAAGGTTTTCAGGAATAGCATATTTGTCAAGGGTGACATTATTGCGGACAGAACAAATGGCATAGACCTGGCCTCTAGACTGTTCACTCTGCACACGGACCAGATCATCACAGCACCATACTCGTTCACGGACCTGGCTGCGAGTGAGAACGTTTATCTACAAGGGCTTTTCAACAACTTTGATCTAAAACGATTGGCTGTGGAGGCTGTGACGAGAGAGGAGGAAACCATATTAGGTGATTTGACTACATGTAAATATCGTAAAAGACATTGCTGATACCGTGAATATGTTTGTTAGGATATTTATTTCTTAGGAGTATCATTGCTCTATTTTTTTTTACAGGAAATGTCCATTTTACCAAGAGTGTCATCGTCAAAAACTTAGAACTGCGTAATTCTCTGAATGACATCAATGTAGCGGAGCGGCTACAGGACGCTGTGAGGTTGCAGGACAGTGGGGTGTCAGTCACTGGCAAGAAGACATTCTTGGTCAACACCAGGTTCAAGACCCTGAATGTTGACTACCTCAACTCCGTTGATTTGGATGACTTCTTCGCCAACATAGTGACCATCAATGCAGCACACCGGTTGTCTGGAGCGGTCACTGTAGACGGAGTCGTGTCCGCACCAAGGGTTACCGCAGAGCACCTAACTGTTGATGTGAGTTCTGGTCTAGGATAAGGCTTACCACTGTAAGAAATATAACTTTTCCCCCCCACTGATGTAATGGCACTTGACTAGCACTTTAATGCCTATGTCTTTTGCAGGGTACGATCGACGGTGTGGACTACAAGCAGCTGAAAGCGGATGTGGTGTACCTCTCAGGAGAACAAGACGTTGACTCAGAACTAGTAAGGCTGGGAGTGAACTCTTGTTCTGTAATAAAGCACAAGGCTTCAAAATGTGTGGGGAAACTCCAGTATTATAAGTATATATTGGTGCATTACTTCTGAACAAATATTCACATAACTTTCCTTACAGGTGTTTACGGACAACATAATAGTCAGAGGAGACATTAATTCGGTGTGGTTGAATTCGTGGAAGCTGGCTGACTACCTCACAACCAACACGGAGCAAACGTTCAGTGCCAACGTCACCTTCGGCAGTATAACGACCACCTATATTGATGTTAAAGGCAGAGTTAAAAGCAGACATGGGTCTTGGCATCTCCCAACAGAAAGAGCTAATACACTGCAGGTATGATTAGCGTGAAGTTCTGATGTATACCATGACTTTAAGTGGATCAAAAGTAGTGGAAACTAGAGGACGCGCTGATTGTTCAGAACAAGAGTGGCTTCTATTTGTGACGACTGCTTCGATTCCTTCCAGAGTGTGGGTGGACAGACTGTGACGGGTTTGACCACCGTCTCTGGGCCAATGCGTGTGCTTGGTAATGTCCACGTGACTGGCCGTGTGGGTCAACAGGTCAAGGTGAAGCTGGCTGACCAGGTTGTTCTGCTCACCGATGATGCGCAAGTTTCAGGTATTTATAGAAAAAAAATTACTCGGAATGTTCACTCGGCCACAGAGTCTGCTTATACTAATAATGTAATAACTGGCCACAAATCTCTAATGCTTATTCTGGTGGTAGGTTCTGTGAGATTCACATCCGACCTGACCGTGGCAAGTTTAACGAGCTCAACAGGCGTCATCAACAATGTGTATGTGCCAGACCTGTACAAGAATGCTTGGTATGTTGATAGGCCCGTCACGACTGCTTCTAGATACCATTTTAATGGCCACATAACATTAACTGTAAGTATTCGGTAAAGATCCTATAGGATCTTGGTTATTCAGGCGTCTTGTAAGTCAAAATGGATGAGTTAGACGTGTTCGTAAAGGTGCCGTGTTTTTGATATTTTCTTCCCTTTATATACACAGCAAGGCCTCGTCTCGCAAGGAGCAGTTGATGGCTTGATTGTGCACAAAGTTTACAAGGAGACCACTACGGCAATCTCCATGTTCCACAACCTCACCCAAGAGTTTAAGGTTTGTCTGCCTAATGTGAATATAGAAATGAATTCTTGAGGCGAAAAAGAAAGAGTACTCTCATTGAAAACTGAATGTGCATTTCATGGTTTCAGGTTGAATTTGAAAGGGTGTGTGAACCCATCGCGGCACTGTATGATAAACTTCGAGACTGTCCGTACGAGGGCGATTACTTCAGACGCGAGAAAGACTTCAACTTCACCGATCAGCATCACTCGTCCATTACATTTTTTGTAAGTACGACTCCCAAATGACAACTGTTGTTTGCAGAGACGTTAACGCAAGATAACGTAACATGTCTCTGTTCTTCCAGGCGTGGCAAACCACTTTCTTGATAATGAGTTACGAGGGAGAGTGCTACTCGGACGTCTTCGTGTGGCACGCACGACAGCACTCTTTCGTCCATTACCAGAGACTGGAGAGCTCCGGCTACGGTCACCAGTGGCTCTTGCTCAAGGGTACTGATAAGGTAAACATATTCCAGATAAGATATACGATGGTAAGTATAATGAAATTGTTAGTATACGATGGAAAGTATGATAAATTGTTAGTATACGATGGAAAATATGATAGTGTTAGTATACGATGAAAAGTATGATAAATTGTTAGTATACGATGGAAAATGATAAATTGTTAGTATACGATGGAAAGTAGGATGAACTTTAAGTACACGATGGAGGGTCGGAGAAAGATAAGGTTAATGCAGAATTGTGTGTGTTTTGATGCAGGTTATGGTCGCGATGGCGGCCTCCTCCAAGGATAACTCATGCAGTAACACGAACACAACAGTCTGGTTGGTCACAGATTCAATAATAGAGGTAAGGAATCACGTGTGTTTGTATCAGATTTTGAGAGCCTGGTTTTTGATGGTATTAAATTAGTTGTAGTACTGCCTGGATTTCATTATGAAACTTCTGCTTTGAGTTGCTGTAAAATCGTCTTAATCAGATTACAGTAGTTTACACATCAGATTGTCACATGCAGCGCGGTTCGCCTCGATAAAGGTGTTGGTATGTAACGCTTCATTGTCACGTATGTGGCGCAGGTGTTCCAGCTGTTGGCGGAGGGGGAGCATCTGTCGAGCGAGTCCCTCCCAGGTAGCCCACTCCTGCACGTCCACGCTCGCCACGCTACCCTCACCTACAGGTACCTGGCTGAGGCTCAGTCTTGGCGCTTGGTGACCGAGTCTCCGCCCACAGGTAAGTCTCAAGGGTTATCACTGTCTAATACTGATGTAAGCCGTATAGCAAGGGCAAGTAGTGGATTTGCTGCGTTGATTACCTTGCCTTTAATTTTGGACGTGGCCAAGGACTTTATAACGACCCTGCAAACTTGTTGCATGTTAAGCATTTTCTTCTCATCCTGTTACTGTATAATATGCTTGGATACATTACTTTAAAAGAAAATTTCCTGTCAGGAGCTAATGTTTTTAGATAAACTGCAACAGTTACAGCACTTAGCTGTTTGTAGGAAGTGGTAATTTTTTTTTTTTAAGGGAATTGCCTTCAACTGGTGTGGATTAATATTAGAGTTCCATTGACTGCGTGCCCGATAAATAAATTTACTCTATTAAGTAGGCCTTCGGATAAGAGAGAACTCGAATTTAGATGAATTCAGAAAAACCGACATTGATAATTTGATTACTGTTAGTTTGCCGCAGACAATTTTTCACTCGCACTTGTTAAAACAGAAGTTGGTGTGGAGGTGGGTCAGGGCGGCAGTCAGGTGGTGTACTTCACGCTGGCTGGTGGTGTGGGACAAGTGCGGGTGGACGGGACGACTGCCGGCACGCTGGACCTGGCCCACGCCACTCTCCACCATGCCCACCTCCTCGTCAGGGGAAATGCGGTCGTGCTGCTCCTCATCGTCACCACCTACACCTACAAGGGCCCTACTCACACCCTCAGGGTGTGTATTTTCAAAGTTTAATCTAGAATTGATTACTTAACCACTGTGGTGAATGCCTCAGAGTGTAGGTTAAGGTGAATTACAAATGCATGAATTTATTAGAAAATTTTGAAATGTATTGGAAACTAACAGTGTGGTTATCCCTATCACAGGTGTACTTTGTTAACGACGGGATCCCGCAGTGCATCGCCGTAGAGAAATTACAAACGGCCGGACAGTCGACGGCGTTCTTTGCTGGTAACGCGGCCGCGGGATCCATCTTCATCGTTATCACGCAACGTAACCTCTGTCCACTTGTCTACACTCTGCTAGGTGAGG
>JAUUDY010023437.1:0-15944 GCA_032361765.1 Panulirus inflatus
GATTTTATGAGGGGGGATGGGGATGACACTGATTCGGAATATCATGGTTCGATAATTAAGTGCAAATGTTCTTATTGGTACTACTTTGTGAGGTTCATTCTTGAACCGTCTATCCCGAGCTAAACAACTTGAACGGTTGTTGGTTGTTGTCCTCTCGACATTAATACGGCAAGATGCACAAACTATTAACGATTGTTGTTCCACTCGTGAATGTAATCTAGGATAAACTAGATTGGGTTAGGTTTGCGTTGCACGCTGCTACAAATCTATTGTAAATGACTCCACACTTTACCTAATACCATGGTCCTCAGCACTCCAGCGTTTATGTATGATTGCTTGTTGCGAGTGCAGTTACTGAGTGTGGAACCAAATCTGACAAATTATTTCATGTTAAGCATAAAATAAAATACCTACTCAAAGCGGCGCATATAAATGATAACATTATCGAAGTGTCACATTTGCCAAATTTTTTAAACACAAAATTCTTACTTGTAAACTTATTGGTATATCCGTAACATTCCTAAGTATTACGATTAAAAGATTTCAGAAAGCCTAATCGATAACTCATAAAAGAACTTTCAGAGCACAAAAAAAATACTCTATTTAACTAACGTTAACAAAAGTAAGTTCAGAGTAATAATATGTTAATCGTAGAAATGATACTTCGGCATTACGTGGCTTTGAATCTAGTATGCTTCGAAATAAAATGGCGATCCCCTGATGTGCATGTGCGAAAAGATTCGTGTAGCTTACCATACTGTGGTGTTGCCTCGATGAGGAACAGGTTAGCTATGGAGTCGTATCAACGGCGTCACCTGCTAGGATAAGGCTCCAGTCATCGTACCGTTGCTCTTCATTTTTCACTCAGCTGTGGCAATGAGGGCTTCTGGTTCCCACGACACTTGTCATACACAGATGTCACTTTTCCCAGAGCACTTAGGGTAGAATTGCGGCCGTATCGTGCAATGACAAGGTCTTCAACTGAGTTAAGATGGCCGCCAAGTGAGGAAATAAAGCTACTACGTCATCATAAAAGCTGACGTTTTCTGATCCTCACAGATAAACCTATGTGCGGTCATTTGAATTTTGATACTATAAATTTCTTGTTGATTTAAACATTTTAAATAAGTATGCGTACTTGGTAAAATATGTTCAACGTACAGCGTTGATGTTTCGGGTATCTGTGCAATGAGGGATAGTAAAACAAATAATATTCAAATTATAGTGGTGTACCAAATCTCGTTTTTTTTTTTCTAATAACGTACTGAAGGACGAAAAAAATCTCAGACAATAAAATCAAAACCCATGAGTTAAAATGGCTTTTGTCTTTAATAACAAAAATCAGCTGTTCCGGAAATAGTAAGGAAGCAAACTAAATGTAAAGCAAAACCTAAATTACTTTTATAAAAATGCTACATATCCTCCATAGGTATTACAAAAAACAAAATATTGATCTGATGTTAACAATGGCTTAGTAGATCTATTATTGAATTGGCAAACCAGCAATTATGAATGTCGAAACCCTGTCGAGATGGAACCTTTGGAAAGATAGTCGACTCTAGAAATCAGAAAAAATTTCCCAGTCTCGTCATCTTGTCGGAAAATACCATTTGGTTTAGCCTCTCACACATGCGGCGGGAGAAGTACAGCCATTAGAAGGGTAAGTGGTTGCAACTAGACAAGATTCAAGGTGAGATAAATAGAAGGTTGGTTGGAAGTTGATTTGGACCGTCGCCTGGTGGGATCATTAAGGCCGTCGATGTTATAACCAACAACCGAAAAGATATTTCTTCAAAATGATTGTAACACCTTGCACGTTCTCACTGTCTGTATACATGAACATTGGAAAGGCAGGACCGTGTTCATTGTGATAATACAAGAACCTCTCTACTTCAGTAAATATGCACACAAGTATGTAATGCTAAGTAAACTGGCTCAGAATTTTTTAATCAAATACTATTTTACTTTATATTCTACTTTTTGTAATACACAACCTATGCACATACATGAAATATCTTAAGACATTTAGGTTGCGGGGAGGATGTAGTTTAAGATTTAGTATGTCAAACCCTGTCACCTGTCCTTGCCATATCGAATTTATCACTTCGACTGGAGACGAGGAAGTGTAGATGGACAATGATAAACCATGCATTAGGTAGGGATGTTTTCACAGGCAGCAGAACAGTAAAGCATGGGATAGCCGCCACCTGCCACGCACAATCTAGGCCCTGGGTCAGGTACCCTTTGAGGTAAGGAACATTGTACTGCTGCCTCATGTGAACTGACGAGACAAAATGAAGTTTCATTTATGGTTGCGATGTCAAGGGGTATTCCATTACGATGATTCACTCCTTTAAGGTTCTAGCCATACCCAGAATAACAGGTCAAGAAGTGTGATGATTCCCTGTGTATGTCCGTGTGAGTGCAGGACAAATAAGCGCACTGTATCTTCAGCATGAAACTTACACTTTGGACTTTGAGGGGTTACGTGAGATATTGAATAGTCGTTTTTAATGGATGAAAAACTGCAACTCTTACATTACTGGGAAGTGTAGTTTCAGGTGTGGTGGAATCTAATAGTTGGTTTGGAGTGCAGTTGTCATGTTTGTTGGAGCCATATATGTGAGTATAATGTTAAGTGTGAAGCATGGATAAGTATTTTGTTTCTGCTTCGGAGTTAATGGTTTGGGTTGGAAGGATATAGTGCTATCCCAAAGAAATGAGTGCTGGGCATATTGAGGTGAGGTTTTATTGGAAGTGTTTTTGTTTAATTTCTAAGGTGTGTGATTTTTGTGTGGTTAGGCATATGGTTATTGTTTTAAGAGCCTTGTTTTGTTAAGTTTGCTGCTTTAGTAACTTTGACATGAAAGACCAGGCAGGAAGGGTATAGTTTTGGTGGAATTCTATTGAGTGGATATGGTTAATCATTAAATGTTATAGGAGTGTGCAGGTTGGATTCGTCTGACCTGAGTTATGAGTGTGATGGCGAATTTCTTTGGGGATGCAACTATCCTTATGTTTTGGGTCAAAAAATTTTCTGAATTTGTGATGTAATGTTACATTGTTGTTGCTTGGATAGTGTCATGGATGTGATTGTTGACAGTTGGAGAAAGAATGGTTCCCTGGGGTACCCATTTGTGGAATTTTGGAGAAAGAATGGCTCCCTGGAGCACTCATTTGTGGAATATTGGAGAACGAATTGATCCCTGAGGCACCCATTTGTGGAGTTTGAGGTTTTAGGGGAAGCGTTTGTGAATCAGTCTTAACAGCCATTGGTTAACCACTTTCCTATTGAAGTTGGGAATGCTGCCAAGATTTTTTTTTTTTTGTAAGGATATGTCGGACTACACCTTCAAATGCTTGTTAAAATCTGTTGTGTGGGTTGGTGGGTTGCAGTTGATTAAATCATTCAGGGTGTGTGAGGTGTATATGTAGTGTGGTAGGGGAGTGACTGGTCTAAAGCAGTGATATCAGTGAAAAAAAAAATTGGTTGATTCTGTTTTGAATCAGTTCTCAGAGCAGTTTGGATATTGATCAATGATATAAGGCTATTGGAGGAATGGGAGGCAAGTGGCTTGTTAGGCTTTCACAATGGGTACTGTGATGGCAAGTTCCCAAATGTTTGGGGTTTTATTGTTTATCCAAGTGGTTCAAGATACTTCTAATTACTTAGATTGCATTTGAGCTGAAGTGTAGTATGTGGATGTGTATTAAGGGGAAGTTCTTTAGTCTTGAATATCATTGAGTGATGGGTAGGCGAGCTTTTGTCTGGTTTGGTTGGTTTATGACTAATGTTCGAGTAGAGATTCATGAAATATGTTAATGTGCTCTTTGCTAAAATGAATATCATTGGTTTGGATTGGAAGTGCTTTGTGTAGGAGGTGGGTTGGTGTGGGAGTTCTGGATTTTATTTTTCTTCATTGTTGGTTGCTATTGTCAATAGTGTTAGGGGAGTTGTGCCAATTTACTGTTTGCTTTCTAGGGATAACGTTAGTAATAGTGTACTTTATTTTGATTCTTTTTAGTGTCTTTGATAGAGATTGTGTCTGGACTTTTTTGTCTTTATTAAGTCTGCAATCTTTGGAAAGAAGTTTGAGTTATTATGCCTTCTACATTTGTGGTATATGCTTCTTGATAGCTTGGTTGGTGGTGTGGATGAAATGTATTCTCTTTTTGGTGGCTTTGAGATTTGGATGGGTTAGTTGCATTGTTTGCAGAAGGAGCAAGTGGTCAGATGAAAGTTTGTGTAGTGTGCTCCAGGTAGTCCTTGTGTGAAGTGTTGGTGTGTTAAAAGATGGTGTTAAGTTGTGAGATGATTATTGTGTGAACTGGGTTCTGTGTAGCGGTAAAGTCAGTGTGCCCAGGGTGGGCTTGTGTTTCTTGGTTGTTTGCGTTGATGGTGCGAGTGTTAGGGTGGGTACTTCAGGTGCTTGTGCACGATTCTTACATGCCAGCTCTACTTTCCCACCTTCACGAGGTAGAAATAAGGAAAAAACATTTAAAAGTATAGTAATTTATTACTCACATATTTGTAACCATACATTAAGAATTACAAATATTGAAGGAAGTCCAGATAAAAGTTAGATTAACAGGAAATGTTGCCTGCTGTTTATACAACTAAATGAAACATTCGTACTTTGAGTTGTGCTTAATTTCACTTTTGTGTCCTAGAGTGCAAGTTTCAATTTTGTGACCATGACAATTTTCACACAGGCAGTTTACCTACTACCTACTTTTAAAAAATAAAGTAACTGGTTCCTGAAAATGTCATTCATTAATTAGAGAGTTTTTTTATCCATCTATTTTGGATATGTTAAAAAACTCTTCAGATTAATGAAATGCTCATCACCTTTTCAATTATGGTTCTATGTTGCTGATAATATATTTCTGTACCTCAGTAGAAAATAAGTTTCACCTCCAAGCAATACTCTGTAACTGACTTTCCCCACAGTTTCTATGCAAGTCAAAGTACTCAAGACATCAGTCACCTTTTACATATTTCATCTACAAAAGTTATAAATATTTACTATGAACCTAACCTTGATCTACTGATATATCGTTTGACTTGCTGATATATTGAATTACATGATCTTTCAAATAAGTTTGGGTTCTTGTGCTGTATTTTCTGGTGTATCTTAGTAATGAAGTCATTCCTGATGACTGTGCTGTATTTTCCAGTGCATTTTAGTGATGATTTCATTCCTGATAATTCCATCTCCTGATGTCACTTAACAGAATATACCTAGAGTAGTATTTTTTTTTTCTTGTGGGGTCTTCTACCCCTTCAACCCAGATTGGCATCAAATACTTTAAACTATATATTCTACTGAAATACAAAACAGAGACATTACCTGTAATGCTGAGCAGAATATGTAGTTTTAACATGTTTCCCTTTTACAGCAATTCACATTTCATATAATGTATTTATAACAAACCATTCTGTGCACTGTTCTTAAACATTAAACTATGACTTGGTATAATTTGCTTAGCTGTTGTTCCAGCTCAAATCACAGAAAAATATTTGACTTTTCCAATGAACATTGTTTATGAATATGTATATTTTGGCTGACATAGCTCATATTTACAGATCTTGTCTCTCATACTACAGCAGCTTTTGCAATCAAAACTACCTATAAATATCATAACGAAAGGTTGGAAGTACACATGAAAGACATAATCATTATGGCAAACAAAATGCTATCTGTAATTCATTTACTGGGAAAGCATGAAGGAATATCTAAAAATCTCAAATGAATAAAATACATCTGTAATTCATTTTATGGGACAGCTTGAAGAAATAGCTATCGATTTGGAAAAAAATTGTAACACGTGTCTAGAGTACATAAATAAACTCTATGACGTGTTTGCTAATAATGGACTACTGGAAATATCAGTGCTGACACCTAATGGAAATTTTATTGAAATTAAGTTATAAGTATCAACACATGCTGTTCTGTATAGCAAAGCAGTATTCTTATTGCTGACATGGCCTCATTTTCTGAGACCAGACTCATGGACTATTTGGTAGATTAAAAATTATCTGAATTCCTTACATATTTAAGAATATGGAAGAAAATGTTGACGTGTAATTTTAGTATTTTGTTAGTTTACTGAATACTGTACTTTGGAAATAAAATTAACATGTAACTTTATGTATACACAGGAGCCAAATATACAATTAAAGCATTACAGTCAATATAATCTTTTAATGCAATTAATTTTAACTTTGAGTAAAGTGATAAGATAACAGGTGCTCCGTGTAATATACTAAACTCAAGTGAATAATAATCAAGTATGAGCCTAAAAACTTATATGGAGAACAATGAAGGTAATGTTTGTCAGCCACTGCAATCAACTGTATATGAAGCATGTATAAAAATTAACAGCATTATCACAATATCTTAAATGAAAACTGGAATATATAAGAGGCCTGGCAGTTGATTAATCCTTCTATTTTGCAATTTGGAAGTCATTCCCATCATATTGAGATAGAAATATAGAGGATGAAGGTTTTCAGTGGCCTGTAATATATTCCAGATTTTTTATGCTACATTTACTACAAATATTAAGGTACAAAGCAAATTAGGACAATCATCTAATGCTTTACATTTTGTACAAACATTACTGTGAGGGATAATTCATCTGGTTATATAAATGGAACGTTGCTTACTTATTAAGCCATTTAACTGGACTGTTTCAAAAGCAGGAATATCACTACCTAACAGGCTCTCTAAGTTTACCTTTATGACTCATTTATCATTAAGCCAGGCAAACTGACTTATTCTGAATTCTGAATGAGTAGGAGAGGCAGATATATACAAAACAGTATTCAACAACAGCACTACAACATAAAGGACTTCACAGGTACACTATGGTACCATCATTGTGTGGGGGTCGGTGCAATACTACAGTCAACTGAAACAAGCCATAACTAAGGACACTAGATAGTTTCTGGTGCCTAATGCACAAAAACATAAAAATCGTTCAGCTGTATGGAACGTGAGGGTCCACAAATATGCTCCCAGACACCACCGAGTTCCTGTAAAGTATACGAAACACTAGTTCTGGCACAGGGCAATCCAAGGCTTTGTTTTACACCGTCCAACCATAATCCCACATGTTGTACAAAATACATTCTACTGTAATTGTAATTTTCATACACATATCATGTGTTAGCATAATGAGAAATATATATATCTTGTGAATATGTATTCTGGGAATGTTTGAAGCAAACATAAATGTCTTACTATGTGACATGTTTGTTAGGGTTTTCAATTTTGTATAATGCATTTTTTGTGGAAGCTGATTTTGAATATTCAAATCAGAACCAAAAGCATTATAAACAACTGCTTCCATATCAGCAGCATCAGTACATTAACATACACGACAGCACTACATTAGTAAATGTGATTCTTCCGTGTCATCAGATCCACAATATTGTTCAAATGTACATTTTCATCACACTAGTTTGTAACTTCAGAATACACTTGACACATTTCCAAAGCATTCTGCTTCACATAATAAGCAGTGTTTCAGAGTTCAGAAACTATAGTTACCACTTTTCAGCAAAATAAAAATAGTTAATAAGGGAATATTTGTATTTTCAGGCTCTAATAAAAAATAATCTAATTTCAGTAAGACAGACCAAATCTGTTTACAGGCTAATGACACTTTTTTTCCATTCAACTTCTTTCCAATCACTTCACAACAGCATTCATTAAGTTCTCTTGGGATGACTGGGAGTAAATCTCGACTATTCATCAAAGCATCACTGCTATACATCGTGTTGCCATCAGCCTGAGAGGGCTTTTCTTTTCCTAGGCTCTCTTCACTGGACAACTGTGTTCCAGTGCAGTTTCACAACTGTACCAAGTTCTGGATCTTGTAAGAGGTCCTCATGAGAACTTTTGAGATATTTGGCATGTATATGAGGATATGGGAAGATTACTAATATACAATTAAGAACGTGAGCATAAGGTTATTATAATGTTAAGTTATATAAAGGAATCTTTATAAAATGTTGAACAGGTAAACATGTACTCAGTTTGTCAAGAGGATTTTTGTTTGATATGAGGGATTTCCTATTACTTCAAAATACTGAATTTAATAGAGAAAAGATTAAGGGAGTTAAGAAATTATTAAATTAATGTTGAATATGGTCTGAACTTGCTGAAAAATGTTCATAAATGATATAGGGGAGTTAGACGGGCTGTGTGTAATTTAAGGTAATTCTCTAAGAAGGGTAATATAAAAGAGGGTATTACAGAGATTAAGTGGCAACTCAGAAGGATTACTCAAAGGCCACAAATACTTAAAGCCTTGTACAGGTTGATGAAATCGTGATGTGTCTGGATCCTCCAAAATGGGAAATCAAGCTGTAAAGAGAAAAATTTGATTTTATAATGTATTCACTTTAAATCCAAAGCATAGGACAAGTACATTACATAAATTGCTAAAACAACATGCACAGTTTATGCATTTAGTCTCAGGCTGTATATTCTTGCATGGGGTACTGCTTCTTATGCTCAAAATTAAATCTCAAATGTATATGGATAACATTTAAGATTTTCTAAGGTTATCTTTTGTTTTTTCCAACTGATTTCATTATATGATACAAAAAATGAAACTATCTATCTATCTATCATGGAACACCAGGACTTCTGTTAACTGTCCTTCCTATATACTCCAATTAAGTCTGTATCAATTTACTCACTGCATCTAACCTTTTGCACTCCTAACTTTCCTCCCTGTACCTTCAACTGTACTACCCTGCATCTTCTTAACCAACTTTTAATCTGCTGTATGTTCTACATGACTGCACCATCCTAAAGGGCTTTCCTTCATATGTCTTATGATTTCTTCATACCAAATATCCTGATCGCATGATTTTATCTATCCTCTGTATTCCAAAGATAGTATGTAAAGATCTTAAATGTTCCAATTTTTCTCCCCTGTATGAGACTACTCTAGCTTTCCTTTACCATTTCTACTAAATTCTTCAAACAAAACTTCGAACTCATCCAAGACTTTCTGTTCTTCACCATGCAAATAGAACCAACATTCTGGTCTTGTATTCCTTGCAAAACTCACTACCTTAGTTTTATTTCCATTCCCTCTCAGCAGCATTCTTCAACATAAATCACTGGTATGGCATGTCATTCTGTAAGTTCTTCCTCTCATTTAGCAACCAACACAGCATCATCTGCACAAAGTAACCAAGACAAAGTCCATTCTGTTTCTAGATGGTTAAGTATCACATCATAATCTGCCCACCTCGCTTTCCTTTCATGCAATACTTCATATGTAAGTCATTAATAACACATCAGACAACCTTACCATACCCCCACATTTATCTATCTATAAATGAAATAAAATAGGTCAAATTCAAATTGCTAAGGAATGTCATGTTTGGGTTATGTTTAAGGGACATAAGCCCATTAGATTTACTTGAAACTTTTACTGAAAATTAATAGTAATTTTTAAAAAAATTTTGATCCTAATCTGCAGCCAGTTCACCTAAAACAATGGAGGACAAATACTTTCAAAAGGTACCTCTCATTAACATTATGAGAAAGAGTAACAACATTCCTTTGCCATTTACTTTTACAATAGCTTGCTTTTAAACCAATTAAACACATCTTCGATATTGTTCTACCAAGATGCAAAATAAACCATCATAGAAGTGCAGTGAAATAACAAGACCATAAAAATCTAAATCCAAGAAAAAATCTAGAGGCATTAGGAAAGAATATCATCACATACCAAACCTTGAGATAATAATTGTAATGAAGAAAGGAAATATAAAAACATTGTAAAACATGGAATAGGCCATGGGGCCGTGGATGGTAGGCATTGGTTTTAGTACACTACACTGTACATAACAGCTTGAGAGTGGATATTTGTAAATGAGACCATTATTAATTTGTTCCTGTTGTTAAGTCACTAAAGCAGAAAAAGTGATTTAGCAAATTAAAAATATGGAGTCTTGGTGAATTAAAGAGGCAAAACTCTCTATCATGAAAATGACGTTTGAAGCTGACCTACTTTGACAACATTATTCTTCACCAAGAGAAAGGTGCATGTGTCTACTGAATATAATAACTAAAACTATGAAAGATGTTCCATAGTACAGGAGCCTCATGGTATATGAAACAGATGCCATAAATGAAAATGTTACATAAACAAATCATAAAAATGCCAAGTATAGTGAGTGCAGTCAGCATGGCACATACATATTCAGGGGTGTGGGGAGATTCTAAATAATGAGTATACAAAAGTATGGAGGACAATAAGGCTGTATATACTTAACAAATAACAATAAAAATTGAGAATTCTGAGAATATTGTCACAGTCTTACTTGGTGATTGTTTCTTTTGCCATCTGAGGTGGAAAAAGTCCCTCAAGCACTTTTGCCTCGTCCAATGATAATCGTGACAACACTACACTAGCTTAGCTTCAATTCTCATTCTTGCAAGACAAATTTTTTAGTTTAGAAAAATAATGTTTAATGTTAATTTCACAGCTTTATGATGCTTCTGAAACATTCTAATAGTGCTCAATGGGATTTTTGAGGAAATTCCAAATCATCTATCACCGTTAGATAACCATTTGTAGTATCACTTATTACACAACAGTTTGTTCCCTAACAGTCTATTCCCGTCAAATGCAACATCTAACAAAATGGTAGCCAAATTACAGATTACAAAGATAAACATAAGAATTAATGTAAAATTAGTTAAAATCAAAGACAAATACTTTAAAAAGTCATCATTTAGCTATATCTAAATGAGAGTAAAAAAACTATGATAAAATGTAAATTGTGTCAAACTGACTTGTTTTGCAGCCATCTCCTCGTCTCGGCCATCACCAACGACGACATAAACAGGTTTTCGTCCAAACCTTGATGCAATCCGCTCAAAGCAGCTCTCTTTTCCTGCAGAGAAAATCAGCTTAAATTACAGCGAAATTCACTGAATAGTCTTTGATGAAGATATATCAGTTCTATTCATCTTGTATTCAGTTATTCTTCACAATCACATAAACTTAAGCAAATAAAGCTGTTTATGTAAGGCTTACATAAGACATACATGTGAACATAGGATCATAACTGCCTGTTATCATCCATGATATTGTGCTTAATATTAGTTTTCACATTACTCTCAATATAAAAGAAAAATCATCCTGTTATGGCAAGGATAACATATGATTTTGGTAAATTAATTAATGTGTATACTATTAATTACTTAATTAGAATAACATTGTTTTTCTTTGTAATTCCATGGAATAAAATGATATGCTTATCTGAAGGGTGTACCTGCTTTGAAGAGTTCTGTTGTTGGTTTCCTTATCTCATTTAGAAAATTAAAAGAAATCTCGTCTACAATATCAACTGGAACAGGCAGTGGTTATTCTAGCATGGTCATCAAAAGTAAGGTTATCAGACATATAATAATTCCTTATAGGTCTTTTCCACCTCCCTTCTGTTATACAATGATGTTCATTTTGGTGTGGTATTCATGATAAGGTTTTATTTCTTCATTTCTTCTAAAGTGGCCATGAAACATAACCATCAAACAACATCTTTTTCAAAGGACCGCTAAAGAACTTGGCTGACTTCTGATTGCAGTCACTCTGTCTTCTTCTGAGATGTTTATACGTCTTCTATTAAGTGCAAGCAGAGTTCTCCTTAGAACAAAACTTTTGACGTCTACATTTTATGATCTGTCTGTTATCAAGTTACAGATCAATCTTCACCCTTTGCCACCAACTCTCTTTTTTGCATCTTTTTGTGCCATTATATTATTGTCAAATTTGTTGAGGGCTTTTGCAAGCATGTGTATTACATCAGTAATTTGTTTTCTAGTGCCTCTACAGCTTTGATATAATGCCAAAGGATCTGAAAGAGGTATTCTTCCCATGCTGAAGCTATATTGTCCTGGGCTAGGTAAACTCCAAGAGTTTATGAAGCCAGTTGCTATCTTAACACTTTCAAAAATTTCAAATGTAAGATATGTTAATTTCACTGTGTGAAAGTATTTTTTTGAGCTACTTCCCCCTCTCTTCTATCACGTGTGGTTACACAAGTCAGATTTGGACAACACAGGATAATGCCACATTCTAGACTTTCTCTAAAGAATATCTAGTACTTGTGCTAGGGTGTCTTGCATTTCTTGTAAAGAGGAGTGTTTTTAAGTCTCATTCTGGATCAGAATTTGTGGCCATATTCTCATTGGTCCTCTTGAAAATTGATAGTGAGGTTGCAAACTAAGTTAAGCAGAGTTTCACCATTAAGGAAGTGATATGGATTATATCTCTTAGGTGATTTTTTTCTTTTTTTAGCTCACTGAACACTGATTATATTACATACACCTTATGATGGTTTTGGAGGCTCTTCTACCCCAGCAGCTTGGAACCTTTTTTGGTACTTTTCAAGGCCCTTTCTAAATTGCTTTACTGAATAGTCCATAATGTTCTCAACAAACTTGTCAATGTAAGTATTACACAATTATAGTTTCTGGATATCTGCAGTTTTCTCTTATTGTAGTCTTTCTATTTCAGTATAATCATTTACAGTAACCGAGTCTTCCATACATACCGTGCCAACAGGGAACTATTTCCAAGTGCAGAATGGAACCATATCTTCCAGGACTTTCCAAGTTTAAAGTAGAATATTTCTCTCTCTTTGCACTCTTGAGTAAAGCATCACTGCTTTCGGGCATTTCTGGTAGTTTATATTTTCAACACTGTCAGCATGGGATATGCGAGATCTTTACCCATTCCCTAATTCAACACTTTTGCCTGCCTTTATAAAATGATGTTCGTACACATAAATACTTTAGTTGGGAGATTACAGGTGCCTTAAAGACTATAATCATTGGTTTTCTATATCTTATCAAGCAAATCCAAAAACTCCAGCAAGCCATCATTTTTGATAAAGCAGCTGATGTTCCGTTATGCTGAAGGTAAGGACATCAAACACTGTTACTCTGATGTATTTTAAGGTGTTCCTCTGAGATATGAATGGGGTGTGTTCCATAGTCTTTCATCCTTCACTTCTCAAACAATGCAGAAGAAACTATCTCCAAAAAGTGCACGTTATTATTAATGGCTTAGGAGAAGACCCGATTTATATCTGTTTGTAGTTTCTCAACGTCATTAAAATGATTTGTCAATGTCATCATTGAGTGATTCTTAGAAATATGAAGCAATAGGTCAAGTGCAGAATACAAGAAACTAAGCAAGGGAAGAGTTAAAGATATGAAACAATATTTCTCTAATAATATCAAACGTGGAAAAATGAATTATGCCTGGTGAAAACAGTAAATGCAGACATCATTCATAAGTTCAAAAAGTTGTATGTTATGAAAGAATTTAAAAGATGGGGATCACTGAATGTGAAATTCCTTTCTGTATATACAAAAAAGTAATCAAACATGTAACATGATCACTGACAAATATAACCTAAGAGTGCCAGCAACAAAACATACCAACTTTAGTTGCAGAGTAGATATTTTCTATAGGGAAGACAGACCCTAGTCCATAAAGTAGGACCTTGGCTAATGCAGGAACAAGCTGGGTGGTTGTTACCAAGACATTCACACAGTTCGGTCTTGAGGTGATGAGCTGTAAACACTTCATAGACTCGGTCAGCCAACTGTCAGTGAGGGTTTCAATATCCTGGCGTACTCGGTGCCATTTTTCCCGGCTCTCTGGATCCAGCAGACCTTAAGAGAGAGAATTTCCCTTTTATATTCTTGCCACTTACAAAAAACAAAGCAAAACAGAAAGATTCGCAAAAACAGGTACTAGAGTTTAGTTAAGTTAGTACAAGTACATAGCAAGATATATATTACTGCACAAATGATCAAGTCTGATTCTTATCAGTGTAAAAGTAACCCTACCATGAAAAAATAGCAAGATGCAAAAATCAACCAAAATATTTTCATTAAAATAGCAGGTTATAAGTACACTTGATTTTTTCTTTGCATCCACAATAATACTTCCGTGTTAATACAAAACATACCTGACTTTACCTTTAGGCCTGGTAACTTCAGATCTAGTGAAAGGCCAAGTGTATACAGGATACAGAGTCAAAATCTTTTCTCTAACTTTGTTTTCAAAGATTGTTGAAATATGTATGATATTGAAAATGTCAGAGCTATTCCAGGGCAATATGTAGCTTTACCATCAGAAATGATATGAAAGGTATATCACGGTAAAAACTGTTCATGATGATAAACCCATCAAAACACAGACAGTGGGGTTTACTAAATACGACTGAAATTCTACCCAACTCAACAATTGCTTTATATCTTTTGATTTCCATATCCCCGAGTTCCCCTAGCAAGGTAAATTCGTGTCTATGTTGTTCATCCTTATCAAATTAGTTTTTTTCATTCAAGTTATTTGTGAAGTTACATTTCCCTTTGCTACCTTCTTCTGAGCAAGTTTCCCCCCAAGAGCAAGAAAAACTACCAAGTGAAAACTTTTGTCACTAATCTACATAACAGAATACTTACTACCAGCGTTATTTCTGCAGCTGTTGAACAATTCCTTGATCTTGCGGTACCGAAAAGCCAGTTTCCTCATCCAGTCAACACCCCCTCGAACTCCAGTTCCCAAACATAATGAGGCATTACTGTTGGCTGCACTAAATCCATCTGTTGCAAAGTTGTAGTTGCTGAAAAACAGTTGCAAATGCTAATAAAGTACAGTAAAGTAATTGTTCATAGTCATATGGTAGCAGAAAGATATAAAAGATGGGAAAATACAATGACTGTGGCAGAATGTACAAGCAAATGACAGCTGTAAAGGATGTAATGACAGGAAGTATAAAACAAATTTTTCTTAACATTTTCATAATTTCTCTAATCTTTGGGTAATAAAAATTTTATTGATTTGATTTGTGTCAAGTGTTGATCCCATAATGCCAACTAAGATTAAACAAAAGGCATAATTTTTTTCTCACTAGTATAACGCCTTTTAGAAGGTCTGATCTTTACTGTGGTTCAATCTTCAACATCAGCAGAAACATTTTCAGATGGTTCAATAAGGTTATTAGTATTCTGGTAGCTTGAGTTAATCTTTTAATGGATAAGCTGATATTAATATTGAAATATTCTGTTTTTACCACATTCAATCCTAAATTTCGGCATAACATTTTATCTCGACTCCATGAACAAGGTAGCACGACCATTTATGTAAAATGGCCGGGTTTAATGTTGACATGACCTTCAGACGTCAGGTCAAAGGCCAAGCCATCTTAGCCAAGGGTTATGCTTAAGGAACTGACGACACAGTATTCTGCCAAGTTTTAGAACTGAGTATGGAAACATTGCTTGGTTTCTTGATAATGAATCTGTACGAAGACTTTACCTTAGGTCTTGTCCATTGTCGTCTGAGGATACATCATCTATGTGGACTTGGTCACACTCCTGCAGGTGAAGAATATACAAGTTAGTCAGACAAACTGTGGCCATAAAAAAGGAGTATTGGGGGAATACAGGGAAGAGTTGGTTGCAATTCACTTCCAAGGGTAAAATGATGACCTGACCCTTTACGAGCAGGTTAAAAGCCACGTCCTCATACTCAAGGGTCGTACCGTCGTGGTCAAGAGTTGTACCGTCGTGCTCAAGAGGTTAATAGTGGCTATTCTTGGATATGATGAGTAATGTAACTGAATACGCTGATGTAAACATTACGTTTATCAAATAAACACATTAGAATGATAATAAGCAGCGATGTAGGATATGGAATGAGGCTATGAACTTACTCTACATAATTGGCTTATAAATGATAATTACTGTCCATCAAATGTCAGCAATTCTGTTTAGAATAAGTATTACAGAAGTGTTTGTACAACCTCTTTCAAAATTCTTATCCCTAAATGTGTAGCCATTACCAAGTAGTTACAGATGCCAAGAACTCACTTCTAAATCATTGAA
>JAUUDY010023548.1:314-15936 GCA_032361765.1 Panulirus inflatus
GACTGAGGAGGGAGTCTCCAGGAGCGATACACCAGAAGGATGGTAACCCAGGCCCTGGGTGTTGCCATCTACCCGCAGGCCCCGGGTGCTATCATCTACCAGGGTGCTGCCGCAGGCCCCGGGTGCTGTCATCTACCAGGGTGCTACCGCAGGCCCCGGGTACTACCGCAGGCCGCGGATGCTGCCACCTACCCGGGTACTACCGCAGGCCGCGGGTGCTGCCACCTACCCGGGTACTACCGCAGGCCCCGGGTGCTGCCACATTGATCAAAGCCTACTAATGAGCGGGTCAACATGGCTCCTGATTAACATGATACAAATAACGTAATTATGGATGACGTAAGCGATGTCTGTACCGGGGGGGGAAAAAAATTTAACTATTGGAAAAGCCTGTAGACTGGAAACGTAAACCATTCATAATCTCGTGTGTTTACTATTAAAATTTACCTTTGGACGTGGTCGATGAATCGGAATGTAGGGAGGGCGTCGCATTAGGGGAGTCTGCTCCAACAACACCAGCCAACCTTTGATAAACTGAGGCTCGTCATTAATCACCGGCCACGTAGTAAAGTTGGTAGTTCCAAACAAACACTTTGTTCCACGACCATCATGACGTGTCTGGTGATGGTGGAGCTATGTTATTGTATTGGTGCTGTGGTGAAGCTTCTACCTGATTTGTCTGTTGATGGTGGAGCTGTGTTATTGTATTGGTGCTGTGGCGAGGCTCCTACCTGATGTGTCTGTTGATCCTGCCCTGCGCAACGCTGTACACTGCTCGACAGTGACACCGCCACAGATGTAACGAGGGGGTGTAAAAATAACGATCAAAACTTTAGTTGGGAATTTTATATATTAACTTAGTGACTGTTGAGATGTGGTCGTTCATCCGGGTGAGTGAGTAGTTGAGTAGGGGTTTGATGTGGCAATGACAACATTGTCTGTAGAAACGAGCCACAAGCTGTGATTACATTATCATTACAAATATTGAGTTAGAAAATGGTCCCAAGCCATTTTGCATATCCTACATCGCAGCTGAAATGACTTCCCTCCTCTCTCTCTCTCTCTCTCTCTCTCTCTCTCTCTCTCTCTCTCTCTCTCTCTCGCTAATGAATACAGAATTATACTGGAAAGCTGATGGGGGGGAGATTTCATGAAAAGTCTATCATCATACATTTATTTGAACAGATTCAATTTTACAGTGAGGAGAAAAGTGATAATTACCTTTGAGAGTAGTAGTGAATTATGTTTAGGTAATGTAATATAAACATGATCTTGAAGTTAAATATTTTCCCAATCCATTAGTCTGGTGAGCTGCATTAAAATGCAAATCTGACAAGTCAGAAAGATATATTACTCGATGTTATTGTTGTCTGTGTTCCTGTTAGAGATGCTGAGACAGTCTTATATCATTTGCTGTGCCACACGTAAACAGTGGCAGGCCTGTGTCGGCTGACGACTGCTGTATATAGCCAGTCATGTGAGGAGAAAGGTCGCACCAGCCACGGCCACAGACAGAACCTCCCGTAGTGGGAGGCTGGTCTGTTCTACAGCAGGGAGCAACCTGTGCCACATTGCTGCCTCAAGGATCGCTGTGCCACAGTATTAAGGGAGTTACCATAAGTTAAGCCATTGGTTAACGGGTTCGTACTCTGTCCTCAACTTCACACACAGGCTCAAGACATGACTGTCAAGGTATGGCGCTGTGCGAGGGCTTCATGGCTTTGTCTTTGGATTGTGTATGTTAACCTTAATTTAAGGTGCGAGGTGTTGCATGTGTTATTCTTACTTGAAGTTAAAAGATCGAATCTTCAAGGTGTAAAACTGTACTTTCAACCTACCCTCTCAGAAAAAGGTCTTTGGCGATAAATCGGGCGAGCGAGCGAGCGAGCGAGCGTGCGAGCTGGCCAAGCGATTGGCCCGCGAAGTGGCAGTGTGATGTGTGGTGAATCTTTTCACAGCTGATGTGCACTTCACCTCCGCCAGCCAGAACACACAGTCTTCTTTCTCTCCTACTGAAGCCATGTCGTAAGGTGAAGGACCTGAAAGATCGAGAAGATGAGCGAAGAATTCCAGAGTGCCAAAAAACTGTTGTAGAAATATGGCGTAAAATAGACAAGAAAATAGTGAACGGTGTGAGACGAAGCTCCATCACTGCGGAAGAAAGAAGACATTAGATTCAAGTGGGGGAGGAGGTCGGGAAGGTGAGGCACCCAATAGAAATGTAAATGTTAGTGTGATTATCTCCCTCGAGGCAGGCTAAATGGCGGGGCTGGCCAGCTGCCACCAGGGGGGGTAAAAAAAAAAAAGCCACACTCTCATCAGTTTACTGATGACGTAACGACCCCGCCAAGGAAAGAGCCTTCTCCACTGACGTGTAGGAGGCGCAGGGTGATATCCAGATAGCAGAGCCATAATTGACTCTTGATTTCGTACTGGAACGTTCCAAACACCTTTGGTTTCTCTCGTCTTTGTGAAAGTGGGAGTGCTTGGGAAAAAATATCAGATTGTATAACTGCCAGTTGTTTGAAGATGAAGAAGGCGGAGGGAACAGATGGACACGGAGGGGACTCGCCATTTTGATCCTCCTGCACCTGCTAGGTTAGGTTAGGCTAGGTTAGGTTAGGCTAGGTTAGGTTAGGCTAGGTTAGGTTAGATTAGGTTAGGTTAGGTTAGGTTAGGTTAGGTTAGACTAGGTTAGGTTAGGTTAGGCTAGGTTAGGTTAGGTTAGATTAGGTTAGGTTAGGCTTGGTTAGGTTAGGTTAGGCAGCTCAGCTCCAGAGAATGAAGGTGCCTGTCACCACGAAACTTGAAATTCCACATGATTTAGGAAACTGTGCTATTTGGGGGATTGTATATCCTCATGTCTCACCCAACTCTATAGGGGATTGCATGTTGTGTATTCGTCAATCTTTAATGTAGATTTGGAAGGATGTAATCCAGACATGCTGACAACTGCACCATATAGTGTTATTACTTTTGAAAGACAGTTGTTACTTATAGATTTGTAAAATAATCAGATTTGCCCCCTGAACATTGAGCATAGCTGTAAAATTTCTCTTCACCAGCTTTCGTGGAGGGAAACATAAACAGGATACGGAGTCCTCTTCGTTAATACCCGGTAACAGATGCACATAAAGGATACACATCTTTCACAGACTTTCATACAATAGGACAACACTGATGATCCAATATGGTTCGTGGAATGTAATCCTCTCTGGCGTGTGATGCTTCGCTTACACATCATGTTGATTGTGTGCAGTTTGGCTGCGCAGTATTCCACCTCACCACTGCCAAGGGTAGGACCGTCGTGCTCATGGGTTGTACCGTCTTATTTAAGGTTAGTGCTATCGTATTTAAGGGTTGTACCGTCGTATTTAAGGGTAGTACTATCGTATTTAAGGGTAGCACCGTCGTATTTAAGGGTAGCACCGTCGTATTCAAGGGTAGCACCGTCGTATTTAAGGGTAGTATCATCGTATTTAAGGGTAGTATCATCGTATTTAAGGGCTGTACCGTCGTGCTCATGGGTAGTACCGTCGTGCTCATGGGTTGTACCGTCGTGCTCATGGGTTGTACCGTCGTGCTCATGGGTAGTACCGTCTTGCTCATGGGTTGTACCGTCGTGCTCATGGGTTGTACCGTCGTGCTCATGGGTTGTCCCGTCGTATTTAAGGGTTGTACCGTCGTGCTCATGGGTTGTACCGTCGTATTTAAGGGCTGTACCGTCGTGCTCGTGGGTTGTGCCGTTGTGCGCTAGGATTTGAGAAGAGACACGTCCATTAGCACTGCATGTAGTGAGAACCCTCACTTGCACACACAGTAATGAACGTGTGCAGGGGAGGAATTCTGAACGCATTTGGTGAATAATACAGAAGGACCAAATACAGAAGGACCATTTAGATTTAAAGGAAGAAACCGGAGGAACGAAATAGTCATATGAAGCTTTCACGTTTGGCGAGGGACGAAGGCTGCCTGGAGAGAAAGAGGAAAGATACATAAGGCCTGAACGGAGGATATACCAGGACGATGAGGTTCAGCAGCGATGGAATAAGTTACAGGAAGTGTTTGGCGGATGGGAGGTGGCGCCATTGGTCAAGGGCGCGGCGCGCGGAGTGCTGGAACCACTCCGCTGGGTTACATTGCAGAGAGTGATTCTCTAAATCTGTTTCAGTAAGAAAAAAAAAGAAAAGAAAAAAGAAAGAAATCTGGGTGCGAGATTATGAGGAAGAAGTTTCTGGCTACTTTGCCAAAAAGTTCCGTGTGCTTCAGCGGTGATAGAGAGACGGGGAAACTTTTTAAGTGAGTGGGTTCTCCAGGGAGTCAACACTGGGTTTTATGGTGGCTCTCTGGTGTCTAATCCTGATTGAATGAAAAGAAGAAAATGATAAATAGTAAATTCGACTAGTGATTTTTATTCCTTGGATAGATATAGATACGATAGATACTTGGTAGCTTTTAGGGGTGTGTCAGAATTTTAAGGAAAGCACAGCGTTGGTAGGAAATAGCCAACGAATTCAGTACTGTGACTGAATGTGAAAAAGAAAATGATTACAATCACGGAAGCTTTGGAAAAACCATATTCTTAATTCTTTTTGAAGATATATTTTACGTAAGAATCAGACACTTAAGTGAATACTTTTAGAATATGGTATAATTGAATTGTGGTACTAATTTTGTGATATCCTTTGAATCGAGAAGCAAATACCATCAAAAGAATTTACATTATCCCCTTTGATGTTAATATGTGTGATCTCTTGTACACCCACAGTGGACGGAACAGCCAGTCTCGCTTAGAGCTCCTGCAGAACAACACTGGAGGAGGGTCCTCGCCAGAGCCAGTGGATCATATCGGTAACCAAGTCATGCCAAGGATTAAGAGAAAACTGGAGCCGAAGGGCAACCCCGAGATTGTTATCCTGGACTCCACAATGATAACTTCATCATTGGACTGATGGTAAGGCTGTAGTTCATTGATATAAAGACTGATTTTGATTCTATAGCCATTATATGATGCAGATACACGTACAAAGCCTTTCAACTTTAATTGAAGTTTTAGGACAAAGAAAAAATGGTATATCTGTAAAAATCTATATCATAGCAGTATATCCCAGTCCACACCTGGCTCCATATACTTTTCCGTGATTTTCCCTGGATGCTGTATACATATGCCTTGGTTCAGTCTATTGACATGTCACCCACTGCGTGCTACATTGCTGGAGTTCACTCCAACCCGTGCACGCATTTCACCCTCTTGCATGTTCAGGCTCCCCCCATTATATTATTAACACGTAGATGATATTAATGATACGTAACTTGCATGACAGTGCAGTATATAGTAAAATACAAATATTTATGACAACACTTCATTGTAAATGCTCTTAATCCTTCATTTCGACTCATGATGGTGTTTCCTACTTTTTCCCACCTCGTTTTCATTGTCATCTGATTCTCTAGTATCACTTGTCTCTGGGAGAGCAGCCACATACTTACATGCTGTAACAAATTTCGTAATGGCTACTCTCATTACAAGAGTTTGGAAGTACGTCTTTATTACTAATTTGCGTTCCTAAAATGTTGTTGACATTATAAAAAAAAACATCTCTGAAACTGTATAGTAATACAGTTGTAACCGTAAAAATATATAAAAGGACAAATAAAGTAACATTGCACTAGTTTACAGTGGCGACGCTTTTGTTTACATGTAGTTTGTTTTGGTTTGAATTCGTAAGGGATATCTCCAGTCTTAAGAAAATAAGATTCTTCTAAAGAATCAGTGTCCTTTCTTTTCTTTTTTCCCCCCACTTATAAATAATTATCAATAACATGGAAATCACGTAAAGCTACAACTATGAAAATAGCTTTCACACCGGCAAGAAAATTAATACTTGCGCAAAAACGTATAAATGACGTTTATCGGCCAGCGGGATTCCAACAATATACCGATAGATCTGAACTCCTTGCGGTACTGAGCTCCAGTACTGACGTTGGGATTATATATTACATCCATGAAGGAACTTTGCTTGTAAGTACTTTACATCCATGAATGTCGTTTGTAAGTACTGTGTGTGGTAATGAGGGAAGGTGTTATAGTGTTGGCAGGATACAGAAGGGTAATTATTGGTATTATTGGGTATAATAAAACATCTGTGTTGGCAGGATAGAGGCTAGAATCGACAGGGGGATAAAAAGGGACCACATTCAACAGGGACTGTCAACAACTACGGTGTAAATGTTGGTAGTGAGGAAGAGGGAAGAAAAAACAACAGCACTGTTGTCAGGAATGTCACTCTGTCAAACCCCTCTTACGCAGACTGTACACATTGCAACAGATCAGGAATGCTAATCATGTTCAATTTCGTTCACTAACGCAAATGAAAAAGCTACGTATCTCTCGAACAACACAATTTCGTCATCCTGTTTCCCCATTAGCGAAAAATTTCCGGTTGGGTTAATCCTGGAACGGCAGTGTGTAGCAACACACCTGCCATTCCCAGCAACCATTTTCTTTTTGTCTCTGTCATGGCTTAAATATTTAAGTGGATTGAATAGGCTTATTATTATCCTGTAAAACTACGTTTTCTAATCAAATTGAACACTAGATATATTTTGCGGTGCGTTTTCTAATCAAATTGATCGCCTGGTATATATTGCGGTGTGCGGGATAATCTTTTGATCATAACATGTTTGTCTAATCAAGGGATTATGTCTTTCTAATGTTAGTTGAGACGTCATAGGCAACTGAGGCGCTAATCAGGGCAATCGCCGTTTCCCGCGTCAGCGAGGTAGCATAAGGAAACAGACGAAAGAATGGCCCAACCCACCCACATACCCGTGTATACATCCTAGCCTGAGCCAGGTACCCATTTTCTCGACCAATCCTTAGGAGTGGATGAACAGCTGCGTTGACTGTGGACCGACGGCCGCAACCAGGATTCGAACCTATGCTCTCGACCCTGGGCAGCCCGTGAATGGTAATGATTAAAGTCTTTACAGATGATATGTTGACAGTAACTTATAATATTCGAATGTATATGAGGTGACACAGACCAGGAACATCCATGTCTAAACAAATCTTGTCTCTCCAACACCACCATCTTCCTACCTTCACACCTCCATCTCCAACATCACCAACGCATTCCCCCAACACTCCTCTTCCTCCCATCCATCACTCTCGAAGTTCCGACATCACAATCCCCTCGTATCCAACACGCCACATGTCACCACTTCCAACTTCGCCAACTTCCCCATACCACACCTACATCATCAACATAGACCTCCTCCTACCCCATACGACTGTAACATCAACATCAGTCCCTCCCCATTAGCATACATACGACTCCAACATCAATACATCACACCAACCCACGCCTAAAATACACCATCATCATTATACCTCAACTTCACGCAACTATTTCCAGCATCACTATCTCCAACATCACTCCCTATCTCCAACATCACTATCTCCAACATCACTCTCTGTCTCCAACATCACTATCTCCAACATCACTCTCTATCTCCAACATCACTCTCTATCTCCAACATCACTATCTATCGCCAACATCACTATCTATCTCCAACATCACTATCTATCCTCCACACTGCAGTGTTGCCAGCCCCCTCCTCTCACCATCACGTCTCCCTAATGCCCCAGTTTCCACAGTGCCCACTCATAGCCACAACCCCACCATCTGTCTCCTCACCCATACCAGTGGCTCTATAGCATCATCTAACCATCGTGCCACCAGCTCTAGCACCACAGCCACGCCTCCGGCTCTAGCGCCACAATATCTCCCTCTACGCCACCAGCTCTAGCGCCACAATCTCCCCACCACGCCACCAGCTTTAGTGCCACAATCTCTCCCACTTCGCCACCGGCTCTAGCGCCACAATATCTCCCACTACGCCACCAGCTCTTGCACCACAATCTCCCCACCACAGTACAGTGAGGCGGTGCTCCTGCACGACTCTGATGCTGTACCTGGCTTTTGCCTCTCATGTTTCACTCCTTTTCCGTTTTACTTCACATATTATATTTCTAAATTCCCTTTCCTCACGCTTTATCATATGCATTAAATTCTTTGAAAATGTGCTGATAATCAAGCATTCATTACCACATCATTATCGACAAAATATGAAAATAATGTTGCTGGAAAATATGAGAAAATCCTTAAAGGAAAGGAGAAAATATTGTAGTCCAGGAGAGCGAGCGCTACCTCACGCCTGAAATAAGAATAAGTCTTTGCTGGCTGGGAAATAAGGTGTACAGCGGCGTATAATGTGACTCCCCAACCCAGGAACAAGATCATTATCCTCATTACTGCGACCGCCGCAACAGGAGGAGACACAGCTAAAAAGATAGCAAGTTGTGTCGATCCAAAGCGGAGAGAGGTCGACACCTGCGAGCAGGGAGAGAGGTCGACACCTGCAAGCAGGGTCAGGAAGAACATCTTGTGGCTGGCAGCGGCGTCACGGCACCGTGATAGTCACGTACCGCGTAAATACAAATCTATGACCTAATCTTGGGCCTAATGACCCCATGATTTATAAGTATTTCTCGTGCGACCAGGGTTAATACAAAGTCATTATCCTCTTTACTGAACCTCAGCAACAGGAGAAGGAAATGGTAAAGAGTTAGCATGTCGATCCGAAGCAGCCAGGATTCGACCCTTCGAGTGAACTGCTTCAGAGGGATCATCGTGTGCCTGGCAACGCAGGATATGACGGCAGCGTGGCAGTCACGTACCAAGTAAATACGGATCAGTGACCCTGACCTCTGGTCTATTGACCTCATAATTAATACGGATTTTCCTGAGACCGTGGGCAATACGGACGTGAACTTTTAGCGAGACATGAATGATTCTAGATCGAAATATTGTTCCGAATATGTGGGACATACACACACACATACACACACCCTCTCCCTCTCCGTCGTAAGAGCGAGGGTTACCAGGTAGATAAGGACAGCACTTGGCTTTAAGGTTTCTGAATGCCATGGATAAGTTCTGAGAGGCGAAACCTCTCAACTTGAGCTTCAAATTTTCCATAGGACATACATGGCCGTGGGTGAGGAATCTGTCCATCACAAATCCCAGCTTCGATTATAGAGGAGGGAGCTGATAATTGGTAACGGTGTTGGGGGTAGCCATGTGGCCAAGTCTAAACGTAAATCATTAAATCACATAAAAAAAATTATAATGATAATGACAGGGATAATCACAATGATAATAATGATGATAATGAGATCGTCAAAGAATTACTGTTGGTGCCACTGCTAACAATAATGATAGTAACAAAATGATACCAACATAGATATCTGATAACTGATGATAAATGTTGATAAGTTTTGATGATTGGAATGAGACCTTCATTGTTAGAGACTAAACAAAGGGTGAGAGATCTCCCTCACTGTAGACTACACTAGGGATGAGAGATTTCCCTCACTGTAGACTTAAGTATGACTGAAAGACCTCCCTCAGTGTAGACCACATGAGGACATGAGGGTTGGGAGATCTCCCTTACTGTACACTGCACCAGAGCTGGAAGACCTCCCTTGCTAGGGGCTATATCAGTACCTTTCAGGTTCTTAAAGTGTTATAGATTATTCAGGCGGTCCACAGGTCGGTAAACCTTCACGGGGAGGCCGGGGAAGGTAATCCGCCGGGGCGAGACTGGTGCTTCGTCACAGAACTACTACTGTATGGCCTTTGTGGATAGGTTGGCGTGAGACATGGAGCGCAATCCGAGGTCACCTTGGCTGTATTCTGAGGGGAATATGATGTCATCTGCAGAGGCAGTTTCGTGTGGTTTCTGCACGTATATGACTCTCATAATGACACTAAGGTCCAGTAGTTTTGGTGTCTTTCGTATTCAATCTTCCCTCGTACATCTGGTATATGAGTACATACGAGAGCTGCAGACATCGTCCAAAAACACAGCTGGACGAGGCCCATGAGTCAGAGTGGCCAGGCTGTCTAGTGGGTCAGCCAGTAGACCAGCCAGTGGCTCAGCCAGTTGGCAAGTTAGAGGGGTCAGCCAGAGGGACAGCCAGCGGGTCAGTCAGTGGGTCAGCCATAGACAGGGAGGCTCCCATAGACACCAGGAGTACTTGTAGCTTGTTAACCATTGATCCTCCTGCCTCTTGACCAGTGGGAGCTGAATAGAGGAGGAGAGGATCGACAGACAGTAGGGGTGGTGGGGTACAGTAGGGGACGCTGAGGCACTGTAGGGGAGACTGTCGTGTTGTAGGGGAGACTGTCGTGTTGTAGGGGAGACTGAGGGAGGTTAGTGTACCATATTGGAAGTCAGAGGTACCGCAGTAGTGTGGGTGGTGGCTAGCGTACCGTAGGGAAGGTCAGAGTTACCGTAGAGTTAGCTGGAATATTGCACCTGAGGGCCTGACATCTGCTCCATACCTACCATAGCAGGAGTCTTCGGAGGGCGACCCTCTCCCTCCCTCTTGGTATGCTAGACAAATATGGAGAAACTCTGGGCCTTACGGCACACCAGTGTAAACACAGATCCTCACAAGGTGTAGGAGGGTGGGTGTAGTGAGGGGAATATATGAGGGTAGATAAGAGAGGTGAGGGAAGGTTTAGGTGATATAGATGACAAGCGAGTGGAAGAAAAAGGGGGAAGGAGCCTGGAAAAAATGGGAGAATGTATGAGAGGAAGGAAGAGCGGAAAATGGATGAGACGGGGAAAAGAAAAAGAGGTGATTATTGCACAACGGGGAAGGTGAAATAAAAAAGATATAAGAAGTGAAAGGAAGTGTAAAAATATGAATATTTTGACCAAGGTATATACACAAGAACATACATGGAGGGAGACAAGATACAAAGGCAAATAAGGACTGAACATCAGACCTAAAGCGCCGTGACTCAGGGCAGTTACTTTCTGTAATTGGACCTTCGACCTGGGCGGACAATAACAGCTGGTGACAGGCAAATTGGCTCTATGGTTACTAAACACGCAAGAGACACATGATGATTGGCTGATTCCTGAATATGGATGTTGGTCTCTCACAAAGCCGAGCCTCCTTCGCATACAAGTCACCCAACCAACACGCGGACTCCACTCTGCAGCAGTTATGAACTAAGGCCGTTCGTCGAACTCTTCACCACTCACCGTGAAATATGATCTGCATTTGCTAATGTTCTCCTTTTAGTGCTTGAAGAAGCTGTGTGCCTTAACCTATGATCAGAGATAGAGAAATACAAGGAAATAGTAACAAGAACATAGGAGGAAATAACAACGACCAAAACAAAAACCCAGAATAAAACACAAAAGGATATAAATGTTTACTCACTGACAACAAGAAACAAATATGTGGATAGGAATAAAGTTCCTTCCGTTGGTTGCCTTTGGTCTTGTAACGCTGGAAGCAACTCATCGGATTATGCGAATCACTTTAACTTTCTTCTCTCCATCCCAACCTAAGTCCTACATCTCCCACGCTTCTTCATCACTACACCGCTCCATCACGTGCAAATCTCCATCACTACAACCTTCCATCACCGCCACACACCACACCCCTGGATATTCAACACCACTATGAAATATGTATGAAGGGGACACATGTGGCACATTATTCAAGGAGTTCCCCCAGCCTGGCTGCTTCAACAAATCGAGAGATTATACCAGGTTATGACGGCGGCTCACCCGCAAGGCGGGGCTACATCACCGCACGCCCAGGGTTCCTATCACTCAACGGCATGTGTGGTGACCAGCGGAGGAGGGGAGAGCCAGGAGGGGTCAGTAAAGGATGGAGAAGGTATAGCAGACGATCTGAGATATTGTATGAAGAAGGAAGTTAGAAGACGTCTACGAGAGAGGGATCTACACGGGTGAAACTGAAGATGGTGAAATACGGGGAGAGAAATAGGGTGTGGACGAGGTATGAGACGGGATGAACGATAAAGGGAGACAAATATGACGGAGACTGTAATGAGTGTGAGAGTAAGAACAGAAAAGAGAAAGACAGATCGATCGAAACATGGGACAAGACCGGGTGAGAGGTAAGGGATGTCCTGAGAAGGATAGAAATATGACATAGGATATCGTGGTTCAATATAAGAAGTAAACTGGAACAACATAGTGACACTTATGATTAAGATGAATGATGGGCCACGAGATGTTATAATGATCTATAATGATACTTTGCAAGACTATATAGAATAAGAGATACTATAATGATCTATCGTAATACTATATTAGACCCTATATAACGCAAGATGCTATAATGCTTTATCAAAAGATTTTGTAAGGCTTTGTGGAACATATATGATACCAATAGATATTCAAGAGACTATTATGATGATGCTAAGACATCATCAAAAAGTTAAAGTTTTATAGGATTCCCAGGGTATCATTATTGTAATCACTGTATGTAAGACTAAGGGTTTCGGGTGAAGTGCTACACAAGAGATTTGTATGATACGTTAACAGTAAGAGACTACAGTCACCAGTGACCATGTGAGTGAAGTGCACGTCAGTAAATATATCTGAGCTATGTATAGACATACACCTTGTGCTGAAATCATTATTACTATTATTACTAATATTGTTATTATCCTCATTATCATTATTATTAGTATTATCGTTATCATTATATTACTATCATTATTATCATCATTATTATTATTATTATCACTGTCACTTTTGTTTGACAGACCTAGGATCTATAACCCCTAACCTCACAAACTAGCAATCCTTATCACGGTTTTATCTGAGGAAAACAATTTTCATATTTGCCTTAAAGATTCAACTAACTGAACGGAAGATATATATTTTCTGGTCCAAGAGTTTGCTAAAAAAAATAAAAACAGGTTAAAGAGAAAAGTCTCTCTTTATTGTTCAACTTTGGAATGATATGTTTTCTATTGTTCCGGACCGTTTTCTAAATGGAACTTCAGGATTTATTTACACATTTGTTGTTATCATCAAAGTGATCGCAATTTGGGCCAGGGATCGAGTCTGGCTCCTGCTTCACCAGGACACGCCTGGGCCTCTGAAGGAGCACGGGAGTGTTGGCTGATGAAACTTAGAAACTGAAGTTGATCATCTACCTAACTGAAACTGAAACTAAAAGGCGTTTCATGCAACGTCTGTAGGTCTGCTTCACTTTAACAAAGATATAATGTTTACAATTAACATCCTCTCAAGCTTTCGTATTTTTCTTGATGATATTCATTATAGACGAACGATCTCTTGCTGAAGATTCGATTCTCGCACTTGATTACGTTTCATAAGGAATGACGTCATAAACTTTCATATTTCCTACGTAAGTGTTTATTCTGTAAAAGGAATTTCGTTTTAGACCGTCGTAACTTGTGTCTAAATGTTTAATGTGTTGGGCGAGTCTCGTATCAAACTTGCGGGTCTCCAGCATAAGAAGTTTAGTGTGTCCAGGAGGGAACGTGTCCACGGAGGAGGGTGTCCAGGAAGGAGGGTGTCCAGGGAACGTGTCCAGGGAGGAGGGCGTCCAGGGAGGAGGGTGTCCAGGGAGTGCGTGCAGGGAAAAGGATGTGCAGGGAGGAGGGTGTGCAGGGAGTGTGTGAGGAAAGGAATGTATCCAGTGGATGTGTCCAAAGTCTGTACACAGAATGAGTCCAAACAATGTATAACAAAGAAAGAGCAAACCAATGTGTACAAGCAACATCCCTGAGGAATATGGCCAAAGAAAGTTACTAGGACATGTTTCCCTGGGGGGTTATATCCAGGGAATGTTTACAGTACAAAGAAAGTGTCCAAGGAATTTCGTATTCGGTTGTTCATATCCCAGGTCTCGGGACCCGCCACCAACGGCGCCCTCACCGTCAAGCTCAGACCCCACATATAAACCCCAGCCATAAAAACAGACCTCCTCTCTCCCTCGAATTTCTCCTGGAGCAACAAAGTTTTTCCCTCCCCGACCACCGTATGGCAACATCCTCTTTAATAACTCTTGCCATTTTCTTCCTCCTACCTTTTTTTTTTTTGTGTGTGTGTGTGATTATTTTCCTTCTCACTGGGTCTTTTTTTCTTTGTCTCTGCAAGAACGTATGCATACGTATATACATATGAGCGTAGAAACACGTATCTGATGCGTCTGTTTCATAATGTATCTTTGTGTGCATATATACATTATAGTACTCATTTCTTCATTCTTATCCGCCCATCTTCCTCAGGCTCTCTAACCCTCATACAATTTTCCTCATATCGCTGTCCCAGAAATGACGCCATGCTGACACCTGTGCCTTGGCCCCATCTGCGGCAGATTGCTCATCCCCCTCACCTGGCAGCTGGCACTCCAACCAGCAAGTGAGGCAAGCAGTGGCACTACTGGGGTTTTGTTATGGTACTCCGCCTCGTGAGAAGCTAGTGAACTGGAGGTATCATGTTCTGCTGTCTAAGATCTGTCCGAAAATTCAAACATTGGTGAAAGACGGACATACTTACTGACTGACTGACTAACAGACAGACAGATGGACAGACAGGAAGACAGACAGACAGAAAATGAAGCATCTTACAAACAAACAGGTAAGGCTTTCCACCACGTATGGTGACACAGGCTGTCAGTACAGATCATGTTAAGGCATCCATTGCCAAGCAGGAAAAAAAAAAGATTACACACAATGTGTTTTGTTCTACAGGTATCATCTTCACGTCCAATAAAATGTATTGACAAAACAGGTGTTGCAGCCAGAGACACAAACGTGTACCCTAGCCAGAGAGACTTCGGAACCCTCATACGACACCCAAAACTTCAATACAAACACCTGACACTGGGGGCGTTGTGGGTGAGTGTTGGGTGAAGGAGACCACTAGGGGACGACAAAGGGAGGGAAGGAAGGAGAGAGAGAGAGTGGAGGAGGAGGGAAGGTAAAGAGCTTGACCTTGCCTGGCAAGTATTCACTCTACGTAAGTGAGGTCATTCCCTCAGGTGTGGACACAGAGAAGCGTAATTCCATGCAATACGTCTTTACACTATACAGGTGTCTTCTTTTCCTCGACATTGCCTTTTCTGTCCACCATCTTCTGTAACGTGTCTACGACGAAGAGAAATGTCTGGAGTGTCTTTGGAGAACCTTTGGGATGTTCTTTAAGGAGCCTTTAGGATGTCTGAGTAACCTCTGAGGCGTTCTTGAGGAGTCTCTCGGTTCCTGGAGGAGCCTCTAAGGTTTCCCTCATGGGCGTCCTTGAGCATCACGTGCAGGTCAACACCTCGGCAGTCCTGGTAGCCCCCCCGCGCTGACGTGCTCACACAAACAGAGAATTGCAATTTGTGAAAACTTTTGTTGTTATGAGAAGTGTTTTTCTTTTCTCTTTCTGTCAAGTTGTGTCGCGTCGCAAGCAAACTTGCAATTTTTGTGACATTTGTTCAATATTTCTCTGAGACTCGATAATTTTTCACTTTTCACCTTTTACCTGTTATTTGTAATGTCGTGAGTATTTCTCTTTCGTTACTCAGTAAGATTCTAATCATACATTAGAACTCAGTTCTTTGATGTATGATTCCCGTTATTCTATGAAACCAACAGCATTTCTAAGGTACCCATATCTGAGAAATATGAATGTTCGTGTAAAGTGTATAGAGGTCTCTCTCTCTCTCTCTCTCTCTCTCTCTCTCTCTCTCTGTCTCTCT
>JAUUDY010023659.1:0-15934 GCA_032361765.1 Panulirus inflatus
CCCCCTAATTAAAAAAAGGCTGACTTTAATCTAATACTATTCATCTCTGTCTGTGAAGATAAAAATTCCTCTTTGTGGGTTAAAAAACCTTGAATGTACAAGGAAAAAAACAATGTGTGGATGCTACAGGAATAACTGAGGTACCTAATCTGGATGCTACAGGGATAACTGAGGTACCTAATTCCAAAGTAATTGTACAAAACACCCCTGGAAATATAAAATTGTACATTCAAAAAAGCCAAAGAGGGTGGGTGAGTTGGAAATAAAATGCCCAAGAAAACAGTTTGGTATAAAGGGATGGATCAAATAAGAAATGATATGGTAAGAGATACATGTGGTAGTAAGAGTATGTATCAGAGAGATGAAGAGGGTGTGCTAAAAATCTCTGAATATATATATGAAAGGATGTATAAGGGGAGGATGACTCAGAAGGTATACATGTCAAAAGTGGAGGGAACAATGCAAAAGAGGGAAACCAAGGAGAAGTTGGAAGGATGGAGTGAAAGATGCTTTGAAGGTTCGGGGACTGAGCATGCAGAAAGGTGCAAAGCATGCAACAGATAGAACGAATTGAAGCAAACTCAACTACAGCTAACATCTAAATATCATTTCAGAACAAAATACAAAATGTCTATCCAGTATATCAGTAATGACTGGACAACACAGAATCTGGTCTCACCTATAAATGCTGGAGTCCAGTTACCATCAACAGAACGAAATTCAAGAGTCTTGATATTGATGGATAAGACGATATCATCTTCAACATACTTCAAAATAACATTGTTGCATACTATACAAACATTGTTGATTATTCTGTTGATGAGGCCTTGAACATAACTAGTTGGAACTTCAAGATCTTGCCTGAAAGTACAGCAAATATCATTCATACTTCTTTTAATTACCAAATTATATTACAGTATATGGATATATATATTTACCTTAAGTTACCTACCTGCCAATGGAACTCCTTTTCGGAAGCTCCAACAACACTCAGGAACCCAGACAGATCCATCAGGCAGACTTAAGAGTCATTCACATAGGGTGCATCTCCAAAATCATCCAACTTTATGATGGTGTCCATCATGGGGTAGTTCTCTCTCTAACACTTTTCAGTCTCTTCCTATGAGGTTACCCTCCTACCCATCACCTCAAAAAAATCACAGTGTGAAAGCCCTCTCACATGATGGTGACTTCACAATCACATCACAGCATAATAATGTTACTCAAACAAAACAAACATGAAACACTAAATCATACATGCAGGACAATGGCTCACTTAATCACTCATAGCTCAGTTCATAAAGCTTTCTAAGTCCATACAGTATGCAGTTTTTGGCTGACTTGGGTGATGATACTGTTGAAACGGGAAATGGCATGGCCTAGGGACAGGAACTTACCAAAGATGAAGTGCAGGAGTTTGGATTCTATGTGCTGTGTAAAAGATGCCATTCTGCTTCCCTGCAGTTTGAGTGTGCTGTGTGAACTGATTGGGCGGGTGGTCAGAGGAGAGTTCCTGCTGTATTCATTGACTGGTCCTTATATTAAGTGTCCTGAATATTCTTCGACTGGTCCCCATATAAAGTGTTGGTGTGCAAAAGGTAATGTTGGCTGTTGAAGTAATGGGTTGAGAGTCTTGCAGACTGAATATATTAGTTGAAAAAGTTAAGAATATTAGTTTATGTGTGACCCACCTCAGGGTTCTTGGGTGTAGGTGTTAAGCCAAGGAGGATGTGGATTTTGAAATCCACACACAAAAATGTGTTCGGGCTTTTCATCAGAATCTGAAGGTGTGGGATGTACTGAGCAGGACACATGGTGGATGCATCAGGGAGGGATATGTAGGACTTGATTGTGTTGCATTATTGTAGCTTTATCTATACAAACAATATTTCAAGAGAGTTTACATTGCTCATGATAGGTCTTGTGTGCTCAGTGGAATCAATGAATGGTATTTTGTGGTGTTCAGGTGTTACACTTCCTCCTCCTTGTCCTTGTTGTCAGTCTTGTCTAAAGGTCGTGTAATTGTAGAAGGGAGGAAGGGTATATTTGGATGCAATTCTGGTTTTCTGAAGGAAGGCTACATGCAAGCTGAGTTTTTTTTAGTAGACTAAATAGTTCTGTACATCCTTTTTTGATGACAATAATGTTAAACAGGATAAAGTTTTGTAAACAAATTGGGTTCAGTGGGACAGTAGTGTTTGTTTTTGTAGGAAAGTGCCGTGTGTTCTATACTGGTGTTTGTTTACTTGTTGGCAGAAAAATTACACAGACACATTAAGTAGTAGTCAGTAAGAGCAATAGGTAGATGCCTCTGCAAAAGCTGCACAAGAGTTGTCCTCTGCCAGTGGCCTGTTTGGGACAAGGCACCAAAGGCTAAAAAGCAGAACTGGAGTTCAATTGTTATGGAGACTATTGACGGGGCAACCCCCTTGAGGGAGTTCATAGACTTCCATAACTAGGAATGATGTTAACCCCCCTCCTTCCATGGGTAACCCAATCACCCAGAAAGTCTTTAGAATATCTAGATCACAAGACTCCAGTTTAAGAATATGCAGTTTTGGAAGGTAAGACTATTCAAAATTTCAAACAACTACCAAATTTACCAAAACAAAATATAAACAGTCTCAATATTCTTCAAAACTGATAGTCTCACCTCCTTTGCCTACGTCTCACATCTGCAGATTTAGGTCCAGTTCCACTTTGGCTAGAAGACTCTGAGCTGGCAGTTTCTCCACCCTTTAGTTTCAGAATGCATTCTGAAAAAACAGTAATCTATCTTTATCTGTCTATATTCAATAATCTAACTCCTACTATCCAACTGGGTAGTGTACGCAATCTCCATGCACTGCCATCCTTGCAAAATATCGAACATTTATCCTTGCTTACAACCTTCTCAACCTTACTCAGTCCTTCCTCTCCATCCTTCCACCTCACTTACGTACAATCACTCAAGACAGTCATTCAGAATCCAATCTTTTTACATGCCAAACCCACATTAGCATTGCAATGTCCATTTTTCCATATATAATTCTGACAATATCAATTTCCTGATTACTCTCCTTACTCCAAAGCCTGGTCCCAGAAAATCCATTTCTAAAACATGCACATTTGTACAAAGTCCTAATTCCAAAATTGTGCTTCTTTCTCATATATCAAGGTAAACCAACATGAAACTTGTAATAAACCATGTAATACTTGCTTAACAATGTTTCTACACCTTATACCTTATCTTTGGATGCCAGCAACTTACCTCCCTTTTAACATCCTATAAGATATCCCAGCAGCAACCCATACACTTTCACTCAGTACACTCCCACTAAGCTTGTAATTTCAGATCCTTTCTAAGTTCTCAGCATACAACTAGATATTATGCCTTAAATTCCATCACAAATACTACCAACTTGCCCTTTTTAGCATTCATCTTAAACCTCCTCCTTGGTCCACTCCATATGCTCTCCATGTTTCATTAACTCCTTTAATACATCTCCATACCCATTATCAATTAAAAAAGAAAAGCAGCCGAGTGAGCTGTATGCTGTCTATGTAAGAAGAGTTAAAACCTAAATCAACATTCCTATAGACAGTGATGTTAAAATGTACAAAACGAATGGGAAAAATTTACAAAATTTACAAAATGGAACAATGTAAATGAGATTCACATGGCAAAAGAAACTAGATTTTCTTTTTAGTATTTTCTATTGTGACAATGTCATTTACTTTTGATGAATGAAAAAATCTTTTGAAATCAATATTACCTACCAATTGTGTTAATGGTAATAACAATTGGTTCTGATGTTAGCTTGGTCCATGGAACATGAATCCTCAACTCATGTATATGGCCATTCACAAAAGAGAAGGGAAGCCGCAACTCCTGCTCAAGCACATCCAGTCGTAAATCCAAGTTGTTGAACACAGCATCCCCTCCCCATAAGGATACCTTAAAAACAATACTAATCAATTTTCACATAAAATTGAGCATATTTCTAAGTATGCTAATAAAATCAAGGAAGAAAGTATAAAACTGCCTAAAACTACATACGCCAAAGATAATATCTTTACGAAAAAGTGGATACTGATGGACAGAACACTTGAAAAATCTTAAAAATTGATAAAAGACTGAAAATTTTTCAGAAAGAGTATCCTTGGGTGACAATGGCAAAAACAAACAATCAATATGATCTGATGAAATATAAACTGAGTAATTGACATGAATGGAAGCAAGTAGTCACAAACAATAGGTTCAAATATGGCAAGAATGTATATGGGTAGAAAAGTGCACAAAGTAACAAGACATATGCCAAAATGGATATCAATGAGTGATTTCATATGTACCAACTAGGTGTAAATAGGTGAGTGAATGAATGGTAACACGAAAAAACAGCAACTGACTCTAGTCAAGTCACAATCAGGAATTGAGCTGACACTTTTGCCGAGGTAACTGGTTTAGCCAGTAACTACAGTTGCTAGGTTAGAACCATTAGCTAATACAGCAAATACCACTGGATGAATTTATGTTTATTAAATATCATGAATACATAGAAACAATATAATTCTAATATAATTAATAATTCTAGGTCAAAATGGATTTTAGGGCAAGTTACCCAGAAAGAAGTTCCTACCATAACGTATTTACCCATATAAACATCAATGATGCATTCTTTTGAATTAAATAACCATATGTTTTCATTTTCAGTATTTTCTACAGTCTTGAGATACAGACATAAACAAAGAACAGGTCCCAACATACAAACACCCATATTTACGAATGAGCTCCAAAAAAAACGATATCTACTTCCTAGTTTGACACACAATTAATAATTTATTCTAATGAATTGCTGCATTGCATCTTTTCTCATTAAGTGTTGCTGAATATTATGCTCTATTAATTATAATTACTGTGGAATACAACGTCTAATACACTATTATAGTCAGGTATAGGTATTTCCTTGAATCTTAAGCATTTCTATAATTTTCCAACTTATGAACAGATCAACTTACGTATTAGGTCCAGGAACCTAACCCATTCATAACACAAATAATTGCTAGCAAAAACAAGATATATTCATAATATAATCTAACACTTCAACCTACTTGTGAGTCCTCTGGTTTAAGATTCTTAATGTATTTATCCACATAGTTGAGGATGATGGGTGTGATGTAGGATTCTATACGTAACATCCTCACTAAAGTTTAACCATCTGGGACCTGAAAAAATTTCAAATAAGCATCACAGCAGTTACATACAAAAATGTCTGAGAGAATATTTTCTTTAAACAATGTACATGAATGAAAGAGGACAAAGGAAAACTACATTTCTGCAACTTTGTTCTGGATACTAAATTAATAGTATTAAGAAAGAAGTTTGTGTAAGCTTCATAAAGGTCTTCTATGCAAACATAAGATTCTTTCAAAATTTTGAAAAAATTAGATAAGCATCATAAAAATACTTTATGCAGTGTGAAAAGGTGTTTTTCTATCACTTCAATAAATCTGTTTCTGCACTGCCCTTAAAGTAAAGCATTCCTATATATCATATGGGGATTAAAGATGTGGAGGGAATGCGATCATGATCATTCTCTTTATTTTAGTTTTAACTAATTCTATAATTATATGAGTTACAATTAAAGAAAATGTAGGGATAATCAACATAAAAAGAGATGAACATTTCTAGAGATCAACAGATCTAATAAAAACTACAAGAAACTTCAAAGGACCTAGACACAATTTTCAATGTAGTGGTCAAAATACGCTAGTGTCTGTCATCTACTGCATAAAATCACATAGTGAAACATTCATGCTCGAATGTGTTTGTGCATTGGAATGTGTCTGTGCAAATGAACCCCTACGAACTCGCAAGTAACAAACTGGATGTAAGCACAAGAACCAATCAAATTTTTAAATCAACACTGGAAATAAGGTATATACCAGTCTCCAGGGCAATATATACAAGCTAATTTATGCAAGTGCTCACATGCTAAATTTTACATCAATTAACCCCAGATATTTCCTAAACCTTAAAGCCTCATCACTAACAACTAATTCAAAGCTGTAGGATAAAAGACACATAAGTCACATATATATGGACACTGCTGGGTCAAACAATATCATGTCAACACTTTCTCTTGTGCATCTTCATTACAGGATATATCTTTGTAATTACCTCACCCATGCCTAGCACAATGTAATCCTTACATGGATGATGATTTAAACAGGATATATTCTCACCATCTTAGGATTACATTTACAATGAGCTAGGCATGGGTTACACTGGGAAAGAAATAAGCTAGGGTGAGAGGCCAGGGGAAAGAAATGCTTAATCACAGGGTATGGGAAAGTTGATGAGTTTGGTTGTCTTAATACTTTCCCTTCACTCCAAGATGGCAATGGGTAAGACCTCTCCAACCAACAACCTCTGGATTTATTGTACATGAATTCTATCTCTTCTCCTCAGGCCTGATGCCAATATAAATATCAACATTTTCAAAAACTTTCCATCTACACAAAATATCAATAAACTCAATACTAGAAATAAAGAAATTCAAACAATGTCAACATATAATGTTTGACCCACTGGTGCCAATATTTTGGTAAAGTAATTACCTAAAAAGTACTGATTGTAATCACTCCCAGCATTTTTCTAGTTTGTAAATTTTTTTTTTACTAACATTGTAAAAGAAAATCTATTATATAACACAGATTCGTGGTCCCACTAAATCAAAACTTTATCACTGGGTGGAACAACAGACAAAAGAATAAGCTTTCCTCATATAACTTGCAATATATCTTTCTAAAGGAATAGTATTTTTTTCTTTCTCCATTCAAAGGATTTACTTTCATGACTTTCATCTCGGACAAATTATAACACACTGGCTAATTATATACGGACAAATATTACATATTTAGTTATAATTAACGCTACAGATTACAAATGCTGCAGCAGTTTTTGATAAGGGGAGGAAGCCGGTAGCATTTCGGTCCTAACTGCAGTTATTACTTATCCATAACTTCTCTTGATGCAATCCCTACTCTAGCTGTTTTACAATCTATTCTACAGTGAAAGGGAACAGAAGACCAAAATTGTGTACACATAAAGCAAAGGGGCTCTACCCATGACAAAATTGGGAACTTCCCACATATTACCATCCTTATAAAGTTCATGTATTGTATGAAAACATATATAACAGACAGAAGAGGTAGACTATCCTCTTTTCTAAAAGCACAAAACATTTGAAATACATACCCCTAACAGATACAGAATGCCAAGCATAAATTTACATTATCGTAAATTTTGACGGGTGTTCGTAGTGCCACTATTTACATTCGATCGTCGCTTGTTGGGGAAACGTCATCAAAACGTCAACACTTAATTTTCCACTCAAAATCGATTTAATGTCAAATATATTGTTTTATAAGTAATATATATTTACTGTTTCCAAAGATTAACATAAGTGGGCATTAATAGAATTTGGAAAAAATAGGTTTCCTAAACAAAAAAAATCTTACGAACACATGCACAAATAAGGGTATTTCTTTCGAATGAATTTGCAGTTACAATCCTGTATGTTGTATGTCGACAGAATTGAAAAAAACGAACTATAGATAATATCAGAAGACAATCAATGTGGATATGAAATATGACATTTATGCGAATGATTAAATGAACACACCATCACTCAGTAGAGAGTCAAGAATAAAGGAAATGACAGAACAGTTCGAAGTATAAACCGGAGTCAAACAGGGAAAAGTAGTCACCTCTTTTATTCCTCATACATGCCTAGATATTTATAAAAAAAAAACATAAAAAGACAACATAACATGTTCTGATGACGTAGCTAGCATCAGTGATAACGACATACAGGATCCAATGGATAGGTCAGAATATTTGAAGAGAAACGTAATGGAAATCATTAAAAGTAAAATGGAAGTAATGGACATAGCTAGGAACAAAGCCTGTGACATGTATGTAGATCACTTGTTACAATGAGAGTAATTTCTAATAATTGGGGGTAATATTAAATGATGACAATATAAAGTATTAATAAAGAGAATTCGGGAACATTACTTCATTATGCAATTCCCTATACTAAGATGAAAACATGCCACTGAAATGAAACACACAAAAAAATGTATATCAATATTCTTAGTTCCATTCTAATGTGTGGGTCAGAAGCATGGTCACACAATGAAGTACAGAGATCTAGGCTCCCACAACCAAAAACATTATCACACAACCAAGTTCATAGATCACAGGCTACCACACTGAAAGCAACGAGGCTAATCACATTAGATCCAAGAAAGATTAGATGAAAAATACAAAGATAAGAGAGGACTTAAATGATCATGATCAAGATGGTCATCTTCAAATCTTGAAAGAACAGAAGGATATAATTTATATGCCAATAAGTGTCCAAAGCTCACTTAGAAGTGGAAGTTGATGAAAACAGTGAATGAGGAGAAGGACAAGTGGAGAATTCTAATAAGGAAGCCGTCAATAGACACATTAAGTCTATCTTGGGAAAGTTTATTGTTGAAGTCATTATATTCATTATAACATGCAAGTGTGGATGTGTGTTTTGTGTGTATCGTGATGAACACTCATCCAAACCAAATTTAATTCATGTGTATTCATAGTGTGTGTGTGTGTAAAGATACACCAATAAGCTTGGCTCAGAACAGATGGTTTTATTATAATCCTGGTTGCTGCCGCAGCAGCTTCCCAACATAATGCAGTAGATATATCACATCACTGTTCAGCAACACCCATTATTTGGAAAACTGAAGACCCACTAGTGCTTCTTGCTACAGAAGGATAAGGCTTTACACAGTGCGTGTGTATCAGTATGAAGTTAAACTACCCCTATACGAGAATTATATTCAATTTATAGTCCTCATAAGCTGAGGACTACCCAAAAACTTTTTCCTTCAATCTACAACCATATTTTAGAAGTTCAGATATTTAAAGTAAAGATGGGTTCTACTTGTATCAAAGACATACAACTAAATCTAAAATTTTATATGCCTGTGTATAATTTACGGTAGAAGAACTCAAGAATTAATAAATAATTACATCACAAATAAGAGTTTTAATATCAACTGTTGTTCTTAAGTAAGATAAGGGACAATTTGCTTTTTTAAAAATAATAGCTATGATTATATTTCTTACAATATTCCACTAAAAACGTTATGGATCATTTTCTTTACAGATCATAGAAAACATTCTCAATTGTAGGAACACTACGGTAAAGTTATTAGTGTCAGCATGTGTGAGGACATTGTTCGTTTATTCATTACAAAGAGAAAGCCATAAACAATATAATATATATAACTGTTCTTAATCATTTGTTCAGAATTTATCACTTAATTGTTTAGACAAATTAAGACTATAACTCGCGTCTCATTAATCAGTGTTTCTATAACTTGTATGATTTGACTATAGGCCTACAACTGATTGACAAATACCCAAAGTTCCATGGATTGAACTTATTAGCACACATTTGGGATGAAACGATTTATGACATCTTACATAAAACACACATCCACCTACGAACCCATTACAATAGTTACACTCGATCCCATCCGTGCCAGTAATGGCACTCGGAGCACAAATCCCCAATGTGCCAGTGATGGCACACTAGAAATGGATGCCATTGACTAGAGCCCTTGGCCCTATGCCGAGGTTAATCTTGGCGAATCTTTACACACAGAGACTTTCATGACCTAATGTGGCGGTGGACAGAGCTGGAACTGAGGAGTTGTGATTGAATCATTTGAATGCATTTTCCAGCGCAGATGAATACCTAAATGAAGCTGTGAATGTGGACATCATGAATGAATCTAAAAAGCTGTATATTAGAAGCTTAGATTAGACCTCACGGTTACGAAACTCCCTCATTATACTGTACAAATAAGTAATTATGAATAGATAATTACAATTCCGGAAATGTAAAATCACATGGTTGATTTTTACAATAAAAATGAAATAAGATTATCTTAATATTCCAAATAAAACCGTAATCTAATTATCCAAATCACTTTATTTCTCTAAGAACCAATAGTGCTTATATATCAGTAATATAAAACATGAAGCCAAGTGTTATATGCAATTTGCAATAAAAGGAAACACGATTCTTCATACGGAAAACCAATTCAAACTGTTTTGTGATGGTAATGTTTAATTACCTGAAACTTTCTATATATAAGTAATCATTATCCAGAATCCAGAAGACGGTGTGACTACTTCAGGTAAACTAACTTCCTATAAACATCGTCAAAATATTTCAGTTAGTTAGCTTTCTTCAATAGAAAAAGTACAGCACGGATTTTAAGCTATTGACCTTCTTTATAGGTCGCGGGCCGTTAAACGCAACAAACAATATTCAAATAATAATAAAATCTGAAGATCCTGGAAAACCTACTTTGTAATATATGCAACACTACATCTATATGTATACAGAATTATATGGATCACATTATAAACCATCAACATCTACTTTCACTTTCATAAACAAAGGTAAAGCAAAATCATTCAAAGAATCCATCAATTTAACATATCAATAAAACTATGTGGCATGAAACTGTAAAAAATATACTCAGCTCAAGATAAACATTCTAAAAGAGTTAAACATCTGTTTTAAATTACCTGTCAAATCTACTTAAGATACTGTATCCTCACATTACACTCTTTATCATTCTTGAACAGGTGTAAGAATTAATAACCTCATTTTCTATCATTCAGTTTGTAAACACCTGAAGAATATAACATTAACTTAATACAGTATGCATTTGAACTACTTTAGCATCTCAATAAGCTACAAACATTATACTTAATTTACAACAAATGAAATGTGTTAAAGCATCATGAGTGGATGGGACTGCAGTTGAGATTCTCAAGAAAATGGGTAATGGTGTTACTGATTTATTAGCAGAAGTTTGTACATCCCAATGAGATGCCTCTGAGCCTGGTGGAAAGCACGTTTAAAGCAAAGAGGACGTAAATGAATTTCCAAATCAGAGGACATCTACTGAGCATACAGTTACCAATAAGAGGTACAGGAAAGTGGTAATAAATGGATAATGTTAGTATAGATAAGCTGACTGGGGAGGAGTAATTTGGCTTTAGGATGGGAAGAGGATGTATGGACCAAGTGTTTGCTTTGAGGGACATGCATAAGAAACATTTGGAGAAAGAGTGACTATTTGAGGCAATTTCGAATGTGGGAAAAGGATATAACACAGATGATAGAAATGATTAACGGAAGATGCTATGATTTTACTGTGAGAATGGAAAATTAACTTAAAAGGCAGCACGGAGTTTTTACTAGAGGAGGAAGGCATGTGCACAAGTAGAAGAGGAGGGAGTTGTCATTCCCACTGAAGATGGGTTTGTGTCACAGCTGTGTAGTGATATCTAAGGCTATTTAATCTGTTTACAGATAGAGTGGTGAAGGAGGGCTAAATACATGGTCCAGATCAATAGTTTGTTGGGAGAGGGTACCATGGGAGGTGAATCAGCTCTATCACATGAATATTTGTTAAAAGCTTTATCTATCTATCTGTCTGTTTCCTTGTGCTACCTTGCTGACATGAATATCTGTTAAAAGCTGTATCTATCTATCCATCTGTTTCCTGGCACTATCTCGCTGACAGCGATTATGTATAATATATAATACTATCTATCTATATATTTGATGCCTGTTCCAACTGAAACTCCCTCAAAGAGGGTCATGGCAACAGAGTCTCCATAACTAGTGAATTCCAGTGCCACTTCTTAGCCTTTAGTGCCTCACCCTTAACAGGCCACTGGCAGAGGGCAAGTGCATTGCAGTGTTTGCAGAGCCTCCTACCCAATGTTCCTAACGGCTACTTCTATCTAATGCTCCTACCTACTACTACTACTACCTAATGCTCCTGCCTAAATGTTCCTACCTTCTACTTGTCTACTGCTCCTACCATTTTGCCAAAAGGCAGGGCTAGTGCATAGTGCTTACCTCAGGAAAATCTAATGTTAGGAAGAATGAGCTGTATGAGTTAAGTGTTGTCAAGTGTTACATATGACAAGGAGAGATTGTTTGTAGACAGAATGCCAGTAGTCCACATGTTAGTGAGTGCAACTTGACAACCACTAAAGTGCTGGCTCACTAAGCAGATGTTACTAACCTTCTGATACCCATGGAGGCAGTTTTGGTAATATACCTCCCTGTTTTTGTTTTTTTTTTGTATTTTTTTCCAAAAGGAGGAACAGAGAAGGGGGCCAGGTGAGGATATTCCCTCAAAGGCCCAGTCCTCTGTTCTTAACGCTACCTCGCTAACGCGGGAAATGGCGAATAGTATAGAAGAAGAAAAAAAGACCTCCCTGGTAGTTGCCTGCCTGACAACCACTACCAATATAAGGGTGAAAACTACAGTAATAACAGAAGAGCACATAGCACTATTGTTATTAATTCTGCTGGAAGAATACTAATGAAGCCTTGGTGTAGGCTGCAGCAAAATAAAGAAAATGGAGTGATGATCTCAGAAACCCGTGTCATTTTAGCAGGAATCTTGAAAGCATGGACATTCAATTTTTGGAGATTTTTGAACTTTACATATTTGGAATGGAGATCTTCCACCTTTACTAAAAAAGTATTAAAAATTACCTGAATAATCAGAATAATAACAATGATGACAATTTCTATCAAGATGTTTACATCATACTGCCCTCCCCAACTTTCAAAGCTCTAAAATTCCCAGAAACATTTACACTTTATAATTTTGAATACTAAACTGTTGTGCTATTAAATAAGAGAAGTGCATGGTACTTGTCTGTGCCAAGAATTTTGTGAAAAACATTACATGGCTCAATAAGCAAATATATATATGTATGGGGCAGAAAAATACAGCAAAAATCAAAGCACAAACAAATTATATAAAATAGTTTTCTCTAAAGAATGATGCGAAATTTAAGAATATGTGTAAGACGATGAAAAAAAGCTGGTATGAATGCTCCCACAGATAATCAAAGGAAGGAAACCTCCATGATAATGTTTTCATAGGTATCTACAGCCAGCTACTCTACCACCAGTTCATAATAACAGAAATAATACTATATTATATTTATCATCATCAACATTAACAGTCTGAGTTGAATATTCAATATATATAAAAAAAAAGATAGTCAGGTTTCCATTTCTTAAAATGTTCGTAAATCTTTCAGCATGAGTTCTCTAGTTTTTGGCTGCTTCATCGAAAATCTCCTTTTCTTCATTACTGTTATTAATAACATCATCATCATCATTATGACTAACCATGATTAGCCATAACTATCTATTTTCCAGCTAAATTAGCAGACAGAATTTCTTTCTTCTACAACACATTGACAATGCAATTAGCAGAGATTATGCATATCTTGCAATACATAGTAAATTTAGCCAACTATAAGAAAGTACATCACAAACTCATGTGAAAACACCTGTATGACTGTCTTTACATTACTTCTACAGAGAAATAGTTTGTTGCAATATGTACAAAATATATGATGCTGCATAACTTTGTTTTTTTTATATACACAGAAGATTTTTACAGAATGTCATTAATTCATCATTATATTTACATATCTTGAATTTCAGTACAGTTCATCATTATTTTACACTATGTATAATGTGTGAGGAAGGTTGATCAAGTAAGTAATGATAGGTAAAAGAGAGGTGTGGTAATAAGAAGAGTATAGTTGAGAGAGCTGAAGCAGGTGTGCTAAAATGGTTTGGACATAGGCAGAGAATGAGAGAGGAGAGGTTGACAAAGGGCATACACATGAAGGGACAAGGGGGAAGGGGACACCAAACTGAAGATGGAAGAATGGATTAAAAAACATTTTGCATGACCAGGACACATTGATTAGTGATTGAACTTAATCCACATTTCACTATAAATCCAAATCAAAGTCATCATCATCAAGCTCTTCTGATAATGAAGCTGCTCCAAACCATGACTGAACTGAAGGGAATGCTGGTAAATTTTCAATTTTTTTACTTGAGCAGAAAGATGGTTTCTTAAATGGCAAGATTATGTGTTGCTTCTTTCCAGATACAGAATGGCTTTCCGGTAATAGTGCTTTGCTTTTAATGTCTACACTGTCTTTTGCCACACACTGACTTTTCTGGCCATTTTCACTGTGCATACTGTTTTCTGTTTTTTCAGTGGAGCTCCCAGCATTACTGAAAGCAAAGGAAAACCTCTTTAATTTTGCAGATACAGAGTGACTGGAAGACACTACTGAATTATTACATATCTCTTCACCTCTCACATTATGACAAGGTGCAGGCAATTCTTCTTGTTTTTGAAACTGAGAGCATATTTCATGAATTTCAGATGAATCCTTTACCTCTTCACTCACACTATTTGCCAAAAAATCTGAGCTAAAATTCCTGCAGCTTTCACCATGCAATTTATCTTTTTTATTTGATTTTATCTCTGTTGAACAAAATTTCTGCATGCCATTTAATAAATCCTGAGATTCTTTGTTAATTTCAAAGAAGTCCATGTTGTCTTCATCTGAATTTTCTGTATTCTTTTGTCCTTCCTGATCTATTAACACACTAACTTTATCATTTTCTAGATTTGTTTGTGATTCCTTAATGACTGGACTAGAATTTATTAAACTTGGCCCTGAAGAATTTTGTGAATCTAGTACAACTTCTATGTAACTATTTTCAATTCCTCTCCTTTCAGCACAAAATTTGGCCAATGGAGCTTTTTTGTCCTTTGTAATGAGAGGATTCCAGTGATGTGCTTCTCCTTCAAAATCTTCCAAGTCTTGCAATAAATCACTACCAGCTTTATCAACAAGTGACTGAGAACTTACAGACAGGGTTTCAGACCATTCTATGAGTGCATTTTTAGGTTTTCTACCCCTAACTTTTTTCCTCTGTGACTGTAAAGTACATTCAGCATTCAAACTTTTTGTTGCAACTGATTTTACTTTTCTTTTTGAGCCCTTCTTGAACTTGACACTGCTTGAAATATTATTTCTACAAGGTAATTCATTCATACAAGTGCTTGACGGGACATTACAATCAGGAACTGAGGAACTTAATTCAATCTTCTTTGACATCTGACACAGTGTTTGCTGTTTTCCACTTCTCGAATTCCATGGTGTATTGTCTTCCAGTTCTTCAATACCCGATGCTGCTTGAGCATCATTTACACATGGTTTAAAATCCTTTTTCAAACAATATCTTGTGTCTGCAGGTACTTTATTATCATCAGTATTCTGTTTCACTGAAGTATTTGGCTGTAATGCCTTCCAACTCACATATAATTTTTCTTGTTCATTTAATCTGGTCATTTCATCCGATAAGATATCGAAGAGACTAAGTTTCTGCAGCACAATCTTTGCTGTAGAAAGAGAAATGTAAAAATTTTCATATGCTTTATTCCACTCAATCAGGCAACCTATCATAATTTATAACGACACATTTTTTCATAACTTCAGATAACTTTCAAATTACTGCTTTATAAATATCTTAAGTTATTACTCAACCTTGTGTTTGCTACTTCTTTATCACCAAAATTTCATCTTATCCCATCTTCCCCCTTAGGTTTTCAATTAATCTCATACTCTATCACTCATATATTCTAATTTCATTTGTCTACAGATTTTAAGAAAAGTAATTCTGCTTTCCTGTATGATTTCCAAATACAATACATTTCCTATTTCAAAACAACTTTTCTCTGGATAGAAAAAGGCCACACATGAAAAGGTTTGCATAAAATCATATGGGAGGGAATTAAGGATATAACCCAACCAATCTTGTTACTATCTCTATATGTTTGATGAAAGTTCCCTGCAGAAACTCCCTCATGGGGGTGGCCATGGCAAAAGAGTCTCCATAACTGGTGAACTCCAGTGCTGCTTCTTAGCCTCTAGTGCCTCACCCTTAACAGGCTAATGGCAGAG
>JAUUDY010023880.1:0-15923 GCA_032361765.1 Panulirus inflatus
ACTGGGAACCAGTCACTCTCTTCTTTTCCTACTCGTACACATGCCTTACACCCTTAATAAAAACTTCTCACTGCTTCCAGCAGTTTACCTCCCACACAATATATCCTTAATACCTTCCATAAAGCATCTCAATCAACCTTATCATATGTCTTCTCCAGATCTGTAAATACAACATACAAATCCATCTTTGCCTGAGAATTTTTCACACATTCTTCAAAAAAATACCACCTAAAACAAAACACCCTATATCTGTCAATCTATCATCAAACACATTTACTAATCCTTCAAAATACTCAATCCATCTACTCCTCACTTTATCAAAACCAGTGTTATCACTTCCCCTTTCACCAATGCTCCCATTTGTTCTAATCTTTCACACATTATATACCTCCTGTGAAAGGAAACGGACCATATTTCTCAAAAATATCACTGGTATCTACCTAAGAGAAATTTCCTATGCTTTGAGGTTCACATCATTAAAAGAACCTTTGAAGTATAAGCCAGTGTGTTTATGAGCAAAAAAAAACTCTGAATTTTCATAACAGAATCTAGCAGTCCTACAATATCTTTTGTACAATACATATTACTGATACTGTACTATTTCTATATTTCTTAATTTTTTTTTTTTTTTTTGTGTGTGTACCATTTTCAGTTTCCCCATGTGTATTTCTTTACAGTCATTGTTTTAAATTGCAAATTCTTTAACACTGAGTGGTTTTTCTAAATATGAACTATACAGATTTCATTTTTTCCCATACTGTTCGCCATTTCCCACAATATGGAAATAATGTTTTTCTCATTTAAGTGTTGTATCTTGTATAAAATACAATACTAAAGTTTTTAGAATACCTCTGGACTGTTACCATATCTCAAGCATTACTTTTTCTATATTTCAAATGAAAAAATTGGACACTATTTACATCATACAAAATGAATGTACGGATATTAATGCTTCATACTGGAAAAGTACTAGAGAAACTGACAATGGATTTCTAACCCTTATCTTTGTTGCTGCACTATACGAATTTAAGCCCTCTCCCCAAATGTAATAATGAAAACAGTGAGAAAGCATACAGCTACTGATAATTTTACTCACCTGGTGGAGGATTGAAGAAGTTGAAAAAGGAATCATTTTGTACAGTCTTTGTTATAGTCCTAACAGCCCCTCGACTTTTGTGCTTTTGTTTCTTCTTGATTGTCTTTACCGTTACATTCTTGCCCTTCTTCCAGTCTATGGTACAACCCTGAAAAGTGTTAGACAATATCTTACTTCAAAAATTTGAAATATACTGCAGAGGAATAGACAATATTTCCAAATAAGGTCAACTATAATATAATGCTACTGGACAAAGCTGATTCTAAAAGCTACCTTCATAAAAACTGGAAAAACAAGGACAGTAAAAACCCTTTAAGGCAACAAGACCTGGCATGGGTTTCAGAAACAGAAAAATCAACAAAAATCAAAACACATTTCTGAGAGAGAGAGAAGAGAGAGATGAGAGAAAGAGAGGAGAGAAAGGGAGAGAAAAAGAGAAGAGAGAAAGAAGAGAGAGAGAGAGGAGAGAAAGAGAGAATGTTAATCACCCTAATCCCAGTCTGGCACTAGACAGAGAGGAGAGAAAGAGAGAATGTTAATCACCCTTATCCCAGTCTGGCACTAACACATGAGAAGTGGGCTTGTCAGAACACATTCTTCCTAAAGGTTTTGTGGTTACATAACTACAATTATAGTTTTTTTTTTTAAATGCTCAACACTTCCCGCATGAGCGAGGTAGCATCAAGAACAGATGACAGAGCCTTCGAGGAAAGATTCCTCATTTGGCTCCTTGCTCTGTTCCTTCTTCTGGAAAGTAATACTGGGAAGGAGACTTCCATCCACCCACTCCTGCACCTCTTAGGTATCTTAAACAGCATGCAGGGAATATGAGGGCAGTATTCTTTGTCCCCTTCCCCAGGGATAAGAAGTCTTAATTTTCTTAAAGCACTTGCTCTCTCATTGCAACGGGCACTAAAGTAGTCACGAGGCCTCAATTGCTTTGTCAATGTAGGTAATCTATCAATATCAAAACTTACCTTGCACTTAAAGATTTCTGGTCCCTCAAAGCCAAAGGGATCTTCCTTATCAGGAACACACTTCATTTCGTAATACTTCGTTAGAACCTTGTTTGTGAAATGTTCATTTTCATTGAAGTGGAACTCTAAGGTAAAACCCATTGGTTGATCATGGAACTTTAGCTGGATATCTGTTAAATGCTTCATTATTGGTTCATCATATTCTTGCACCATCTCTGCTAATAGGTCTACATTTTTGAAGATAGTCAACCAGAACTCAGGAATGCCTTTGGTGTTTTCGTCGAAATCATGCACCCTGGGAAATTTGAAACTTATTTACCATACATGACGTAAGATATTCACAATTCTAGTGATTAAAAAATACATTCCATCATGCCTATTTGCTATTTCCATAATATATATGATAAATTCAACAAAACAAATTAAACTTACTTAGATTCTTCTTTTTCATCAATCTTCGCCTTTTCTTCCATGTCTTTACTAAGGCTTTTATCTTCCTCATCCTCATTATCAGAGGAGAAGTCACATTCTTCATCATTTGGTTCATATTCAGAATTTACTACCTGCCTGCGTTTTTCATATAAAGACTGGTGCATCTTGTCATATTTAACCTGCAATTTACAGCACAAATCCATAAAGAGCTTCACATAAATCAATCCTGGCAAATTTGGAGTACAAAAAGATGTTTAAGTTCAATAATTCATTTAACAAAACTAAATTCTATGGAAAATATCCACATTTGGACGTTAAGTAGAAGCAGTCAGTAGGAACCTCTGAAAACACTGCGCTAGAGCTGCTCTCTGCCAGTGGCCTGTTACGGGTGCCGCACTAAAGCCTATGATGCGGGACAAATTGGAGTCACCAGTTATGGAAACTTGCCATAGCCATCCCCTTGAGGGAGAGCCCTACAGGAATGGGCATCAGACACACAGATAGGTACTCATAATACCCGATTGCCATCTCCCACATTAATGGCAGGAGCAGACGAATTAAGGCCACATACATTCTCTAGCTGTCGTATGTAATGCACCAAACCAGAGCTGTCCACAACCCGACCCAACAGTTCTTTCCATGGTCTACCCTGGAAGCCTCACATTCCCTGGTTCTGTACGTTGATAGCATGTCGATCCCATTATACCACATCATGCCAATTCACTCTATCCCATGCAAGCTTTACACCCTTTGACATGTTCAGGATCCAATTACAAAATCTTTTTCACTCCATCCTTCCACCACCAATTTGGTCTCCCAGTTCTCCTTATGCCTTCCACTTGACATATGTATGCTCTTGTCGACATTTCCTCACATTCTCTCCATTGTCCAAACAATTTCAGCATACCGTTTTGCTATCTCAACACACTACCACACATCTATTCTATCCTTTCATTACTTACTCCATCAAACTATCTCATACCAAATACTGTCCTCAAACATTTCATTTCCAACACAACCACTCTCCTCTAAGGCCCATGCCTTGCATCCATATAAAATCTATGTGACTACTATTCCTTCAAACATACCATTTTAGCTGTCCCTGATATCATCTCTCCACCATTCTTCAGCGCTCCCTGAACCTTCGCCCTCTCCCCGCCAAGATTCGATTCCACTTCCATGGTCCCATTTGCTGCCATGATCACTTCCAGGTTATCTAAACATTTCACTTCCTCCTACATTTCTCCATTCAAACTCGTACTCCAATTAACCTGTCCCTCAACTCTGCTAAACCTTATAACCTTGGATCTATTCTCATTCATTCTCAACATTCTCCTTTCACAAACTCTTCCAAACTAGGTCACCAATTTCTGCAGTTCCTCACTCAAATCAACCATCAGTGCTGTAACATCTGAAAACAACTGACTTACTTCCCAGGTCCACGCATTCCCTAGAAACTGCATACTTGGCCTACATCACCCCATCAATAACCAAACTGAACATACATCCATAGAGACATCAAGCACCCTACCACAGACCAAACTTGACTGGGAACCATTTACTCTCCTCACTTCCAACTCATACACAAACCTTACACCCTTGATAAAAACTTACTGCTTCTAGCAGCTTTCCTCTCACACCTTAAATTCTTACGACCTTCCACAAAGCATCTCTATCAACCCCATCACATGCTCTTTCCAGATACATATATACCACATACAAATCCATTTCTTTAGAGTATTTTCCACACATTCTTAAAAACAAACATCTGATCCACAAATCCTCCATCAATTTTGAAACCACAATGCTCCTCCCTAGTCTGAAGCTCTATGTATGCCTTCATCCTCTCAATCAATATCCTCCCATACAACTTACCAATTACACTCAACAAACTTGTACCTATATAGTTTAAACACTCACCTTTATCCCACTAGTATTTATACAATGGCGCTATATATGCATTCTGGTAATCCTCAGGCACCTCACCTTGATCTAAATATACATTGAAAATCCTTGCCCACCAATCAAAGTAAATTTTTAAAAACTGACAAACAAGACGATCATAATTCATTAATAATTACCATCAATTATATAATCTTTTAAAGGCTTTTCTGACAACTCACCTCTAGAGCATGAGGCACCTCAACTTGGTCTAAATATACATTGAAAATCCTTGCCCACCAATCAGTCAATTTTTAAAACTGACAAACAAGACAATCATAATTCATCAATAATTACCACCAATTATATAATCTTTTAAAGGCTTTTCTGACAACTCACCTCTAGAGCATGAACCTCCTTGTAGAACTCAGCCTCTAATTCGCAGTACTGGAGTTGTAGCTTTTTTAATGCCTTTATACGTCTTTTAACAGCCACAGGCAGGGACTGAAACATGTAAGCAACATATTGTGATAGTGAGTACTCATTGCAATTAGTTATCATGACTATCTTACTGGAAAAGTTAAAGCAACTCTAAATCTTAAGTATTAACCAGTAAAACTGAATTCTACAATACTAATAATTGTAAAAATAATAAAAAAATCTGGCATATGAATGACTTGGTGTAACTTAACCACTAACTTTACATCTGTAGCTGCCTGTCAACAAAACCAGTGAAAAATTGAATTTCTGCAAGAAATAATCTAAACCTACACCAATGGTAAGTTACTTCAGACTACAGTATATGCCATTTGATAGGAGTCAAAGTTTGCAATGAACATATGGAACAATGTTACATCACCCTAGGTGATTAGGTCCTGCATGCATTAAAAAAACAAATATGGGAGGGATTACCTGCTGCACTACCGTCTAAGACATGTTATACTTCTTAAGATTAAAAAATAACTACATGCTCACCAAACAGTGAAGCAAATCCCATAGAAATCAACCAAAATACATCACGAAATAAAAAAGTTGAAAAAATTTTGAAGTAATTTTCATATCTTTTAAATATCTTGTATACTACTTCCCACAATCAAAGCAGGGTGGTACATGCTTAACCATCTCAATATGTAAAAATTTACTGACTCCCTTACACAAATATTTGTGTGCATGTTTTGATATTCAACTTATACATAAAAATAATACACACATGCATTCACACACAAAATTTAACTTGTAAGAAGACAAATAATCCATGGAATAAACAAGTTAACTTTATTCAGCAAATTATTAAAAAAGTCAACCAAGGACAGAGCCCACATAACCCCATTAGTTACACTTAAAAGAATTTTCATCTGTTTCCATTAAACGGTCTTTGATCAAACAGCCAAAAAGATTTGTAGGCCTTCTGACCTTCATCATAGGCCATTAAACCTAAGTATAACAGCTTACTTCAGTTTAGTACAAACCACATTTAAAATCCCATTTATGCAATTTAACGCACTTGAACAACTCCATCCCCAATTCTATAGGTTGAATCAAGTGCATAGAGCCTCTACTTTGATCTAAATCCACAAATAGCTTGGGTGGGATATTGTGTATCTTAACAAGGGCTTATATATAACTTCCTTGGAAGATTAAAATTTAAATTCTTTGCCTTCTCACACACCATTTTTGTAGGTTAACTTACATACTAAAGCTACATAAATTTTCAATTTCTCAAACTATATAATTTCACAATCAAAAAATTAAGAAGATAGAAGTAGATGATCGTGAACAGTCGGTTGCTTTATAAAACATATCTATATTCACAAGAAGTCTCTCGACATTGTCCTTGGCAGAAATGTTCATATTCTGACCAAACAGTACTGTAGTCTAAATTTAGATTTCTCAAATCTAAGAATGCTTAATTCTGCACCAAGCACTATGTAAAATTTTTGGCATACTCATACAAACCATATATGCTGTTATTCTCTTACCTATGAAATACGTAAACATGCCCCCTATTTCATAAAATACAAAATTAGCTAACCTCTTGAAAATCCATAGGATTATATTATTCTCTGATAGTTTTCTGAGCAAATTTGTTTCAAGACTAGCTTGTCAAAACCTTCAGTTATGAGTACATAAAATTATCCATCTCATATCCTCATTTACTTTTATCTTTTAATCCAGCATTAATAACAAAAAAAATGTGGTCCAAGATCTGACGTTATCTGTCTACATTTCTGTCGCTTGTTCTCCCAGGAACTCCCATCAAAGTAGTATCTATGGCAAAAGTCTCCAGTTATCCCTATCTTTGCATGCCTCCCTTGGATACACCATATTGCACGCACTTGACCAAACCAACGTAAAGCAATATGTTTCACCAACTCTACCACTCCAAAATACATTCCCTGCCATACCAAATCTTTCATTCATCCTATCTAGTCAAATCACATACTCCTATCAGAGCTCATTTTCCACTGCCTGGATTCTTGACCTCTGTGACTCGTTCCATGTCAATATTTCGTCTGCATAGTTCAGGTCAGGAGGGCTGTGCTGGCCACTACTCCCTTCTTCACTACCATACTTATGCCTCTATCCTGCAATGTTATATCAAAGGACCCAGTGACTCTTCAACCCAGGACTGATCTTTTCCATTTTTTCCATATCACCAAACTTAGCCAAGATAGCTTCAAAGAATTTAAATTCTATCACCTCTTCCAGTTTTTCATCTAAAACAGTTTAGATCGCTTTCCTCTCTCTCTACAGGGCTTTGCAAAATCTATACTTTCACTTTTTCCTTCACCATCATTACTTTACTTTTACTCATTTACCTTCAATCACCTATGCATTATAAAACACATTTACAACCTTCTAAAACTCCTCTTCACTCTCAGCAAACATGGGATCATTCTCTAACATGTCACTAGCCACAATACCTCACTAGAACATTCCATCTCTGCAACCCTTTTCTCTAGTTTTGCTTTTATATCTCTGATCTCTCCATCAATGTACATCTTAAAAAGCAATGGAACCATCAAATGCCAACTACAGCACTTATCAATCTGAGGGCAGAGTTCAGTTACAAAAGGCTACTGTTCTGTCACAAACAAGACCCCTATTTTCACTTTTTCTCCTATGCATAACTTCTGGTGTAATCGATACCATTTGCAATTGATGTAAATCACTAAATAATAAATCTTCATTCCTATATCCACTAAAGATCCAATACTCTTTAGTGTGCCTAGATATTTTGGCATTCTCTCTACACCAACAATATCAAACTTTTGTTTAACCAACATAGCCTCTGCATTTGTCTTTTTCTGTTTGAAATTTTTTCTACACATTTTACCATTAAAATTTAGCCTACTCTTTTCATATCTGAGATTACAACAGATAATAATTTTTCATGACCAGATTGCTTTTTCAGTGTGATTATCATTTGTGTGTTGTAAGTGAGAGGTTTACACTTGTGCTGTCATGTCTTTTAACTTTGTATATACATGTACGTGTGTCTTACATCTTTATACCTATTTATGAATACACACACACACCACAAACTATGCCAGGTTTGTTTGCGTGTGTGTTTGTATTGGGGGTTTCCAATATTATTACAGTGGTATTCTGTAGCCTCTGCATCTCATCTTTTGTCTGAAAATTTGTATCTTTGCATCTCTGTTAAATTTAGCAAAATGTTTTCTAATCTGAGATCACCGTATCTGCCTACTACTGCATTAATAATTTATTATGGTCTGTTTTCATAGTGTGAATGGTGTCCCAATATTATAAACTGCAATACATAATTTTTAGTTTTGATTCCACATCTTCATAAACATAAGACTGCAGATTATATTCAGAATAAGTAGCAACCGTCACAGTGTTTTGTAATCCTAATGCAGGCTTATTAGTATTTTTTTTTTGTCAAGCTGGCATGGACAACTAAATAACAATCAATGCCAACTCATGTACACAAAACACACAAAAAAAATGTATATCTAATTTTCATTTACTTATAATTACCCAGGGACCATTACCACTATAGACTTCTTTGGAGAGGAAAAGTTCTTTGATAAAACTGTACTCCTAAAAATACAGCCTCACCAAAGGTGACATTTCCTGGCAGTGGTACCTTTCAGTTGCAGGAAAAAGACTCTCCTCTGGAGTATGTTACTTGAGGCAGCTACTCCCAATGATAAAGCCTCACCAAAGGTGACATTTCCTAGCACTGTTACTTCTAGTAGCAGGACAAAATAGATTCCTTTACAGTGAGAAGTTCTACGAGGAAACTGTACTCTCAACAATACAGCCTTATGGGTGTAACCTCGAGCAGGTGGAGTCCAGTAACACTAACACCAAACAACTTTCAGATGTGATGGCAAAGAAAGTTCAAGAGATGAGGCCCAACAAGTGTAAAACTCCTCCTAATACAGTACATAAAGGTATATACAAATATCACACACACTTATGCATATTTTTTCATACTTGATCGATGTTTCCCACACTAGCGAGGTAGTGGAGAGGAGTCTGCATTCGCTCGCGTCCATTCTCAAACTGTCATGAGCAACCTGACAAAACAACTACCCCTTATCCAGAACCCAGCTCGACAGACCTTTCCATGGTTTCCCCTAACCACTTCAGAAGCCTTAATTCCATCCATTGCCCCAATTCAATACTTGGTGCACATCTTTCACCCACCAGTATGTTCAGGCCCCAGTCACCCAAAATATTATCCACTCCATTCTTCCACCTACAATGTACACTCTCCTTTACTTGACACAAATATCCCATTTGTCAACTGTAAAAACTTGCTTTTAACCCAACATTACAACATACTGCAACCTCTCAATATACTTAACCAATGCAACCAGATTCCCAGCCCACCATCAACCACCAGCCTACCTCTCCAGGCATCACATTCTGCTCTTCATCACAACACAAAGACCTATTGGAGCCTGCTATATTAACTATCTGACCATTTGCCCATCCTGATACCACTCCATCAAGCCCAACCAATAAACACAACCACCAAAATAGCTAACACAAACTACAGGAAAGCATACTGGCCAGCATTCACACAAATACATGGAAAATCCCTCCAAAACCTGCATAGATTTCTCATTCCCAGGTCATGTAATCTAAAACTTCAACATCAACCAAGCAAGGGAAAAAACACAAACCAAAAATGCACAAAGAAATGTAACCCAAATTTCTCCCATTACACATCCCATAAAGTCATGTAACCAGCTCAGATGCAAACACTCGCCATCAGTAAAAATATTTGAAAAAATCCAAACTAAGCTACATCATCACTAACCTAATTATAGAAAGACACACTGAAAACTAGCATACCTTCCTCAACAGTGAATCACAGGATCCACAACAACCAACTCTGAAGTACAAAGAAAATCCACTCATTGCATGTCCAATGCTGTTTCATGAAGCACTCAACCCAATCTAATGAAATCCCTTGTCTCAAGGAACACATACTCATGAGATAACTTAAAAATGAGCCAAAAACCACAACAACCAAAGCAGGAAAGTCATAAACCTACACAAAATTCATCCAAACACAACTGCCCACCTATTGTTCATTCCTGATGATACGAGCAATGCAATAAAAACCTTGAATTCTCCTGATAAAGGCCCTGACAAATCTAATTTTCGCAAAAAACACCATGGGCCATCAGCAATCCAAGCACTTCCAGATATCTTCAACTACTCCAGGATACACAGCATCAAAACTGAAAAGAACACTTGACAAAACACACATTGAAGTAACCCAAGCAAACAACCTTCCAACTCATGTCCTTAAGTCTAACCCTCCAGACATCCATCTATCAGAAACCACACCCTTAAGACAAACTTACACTCTCCAGCTTATGCTCTGGACATGACTCATCACTACAACACAACAAATTCAGTTTCAACATATTCCGAGACCTTCCATGCCCAGGATGCAACTACCATAATAAGACACCAAGCACTTACCACTCAACTGGCCATCAATTCCTGCATATATACACACATACATAATTTATGACCTGTGGACATGGCCAACTTTCTGAGTGCTGCAGAAATACAATAAGGAGAGAAAGGACTCCTGCGGCAAGAAGATTAAGTAAACTATACAGATATATTTTGTTTACATGAAATCCGTAGAATGAGTGAATATTTCCAAGTGAACTCTACTAGAGCTCACTCCTCTGCTGCAGCAGCAAATCATTTTCTGAAATTTGAGTAATTCAAACTAAATCTATAACTTTCTGCAAGGCTCCAAAAGTCAGCAATACTAACACTGCAAACTGAATGGTTCACTATTCTTTAAACGACTTATTTAGATCCCAACTTTTAAACAGTCACATGCAGTGAGATATCTAATAAAGGCATGAATACGAACAGTACCAGCATTTTCAAGTATCACCTCCAAAGAATCTCAAAATAAAAGTTTGTCAAATTTTAACATTCTGTTATTGTGCACTGTGAATGGTATACTGAAAACTGCACCTCAAACCTAATACCATAATAAAATGATAGGATGCCCTACTGGAAAGAAAAAGTTAAGGACAACCAGTAAAGTGGAAGATTTTTACATGTAAGGTGCCTGACATGGAGGTAAGCAAAAACTTTACAAGTATGTGCAAGAAGGCTGAATTGTAAATAAGGATGATGGTTGTTGGGTGCTATAAGACAGACCAGTTTCAGAAAATGAAGCAAATCATTACAAAATAAGGATCAAATGCCAAAACAACCTGTTAACAATTCAAAGTTACAAGTTGTGAAAATGTTTACTGCCAGGGTATTGTGACGTCTCAATTGCACCCATTAATGGGTATCAAAATTTCTTCCACAAAACGTGTGCAGCTTATTTGCAAGCCTTAAATTCACAACTTTTCCAAGTCTAAACTGCTGCCAACACTCCCAAGGTTTTTAAATAAATTTCATCTATATCAAAGCTTTGTTTTAGAAATATTATGAAGCCCTATGGTACTTCTGATACTGTTTATCTAATCTACTGAGTCTGATGCATCAAGTATCTTTCAATCCGATTTTCACACACAATATACTGTATTCTCTACATTTCTTATGTCAATTGCCAAGCAACACCTATCAAGTTAAATTAGTTGACAAAGACGTCTCGTAAATATGCACTTCCCTTTAATCTCAGATACAAAAGCTTCCACCAATTCAATTATGTCTGAAAAGTCCACCAATTACTTAAATTCCAAGTAAAATGATCATGTAATTAATCTACAGCCCTAAAGTATACCAACATTCAATGATCTTGTTAATTCCATCAACATTTTCTTATGCCCTGTAATCCAAATAAAACAAACACCAAACCCTTCAACTCTGTGACTTAGTTATTCTAAATATACGTCAAAGTAAGGAACCTTAGAACATTGTTTAAATCTTGATGGTTAGTGATATCTAATTCAATCTCAAGTCAAGATGGGTCTTACTCTAATCTCTCAAGATATGCAGCTAAATCTCCCTATTTTCCAAAGCATATATTTGAAACACCAAAAAAAATCTGTTTTGATACGCTGTTATGCTAAGCTTCGTAAATATAGAAACATATCTGGTATATGAAACTGTGCCATTCAAAAATAACATTCTGAAATGGATAACTGGTGCATTTCAATAGCTTTAACATGTAAAATACATTAGCAGGCACTGCCACAAAATAGTGTGAGCATAATATCTAGGAAATAAATACTGTGGAAAAACTATGCCTGGTATACTGTACCACCAGCTTTGGGACTAGAAAACAATGCATACCAGGAAAATTACAATAAATGATCAACTGAATTACTGTAACAGTTTCTAATTCAGAAATATCAAAATAGTATTTTGTTATGGAACAAATGCAGGTGCACTTCAGGAGACAAACTTAGCTCCCTCTAAAGATATACATTCAACCTTTATAATACCTAACTTTAGTACCCATGTCAAACGGTCTAATCTACAGGTTAACCTAGATATGAGCTAACAAACATTTCACGTGGAGCACCTGTTTTCAGATGTGGGCACCAGTGCAATCTTCATTACAACAATGTAAATTACAGTGCTGTCAGTCTTTTTCTAAAAATCAATGCAACCGAGGACAACGGAGTATTGTCAAGTTAGAGCAAAGAGTTTTCTTTAGTATACTTGCCTAGGTTATTTGCCACCAACAAATGAGAAGATGGATGCATTATGAAGTCACACCAAGATCACATTACTACACAGTGCATTTATAATAAGATATACAGCAAACCAAAAAATCAAATTTAAGTAAATAATCTTAGTCTTTACAGTCCAAAAGCCAGTTATTACCCATAAATCAAAAACATATGGTAGAAGTACAGTTGCATCCATGTCTACATATACATAGTACATATGAACACCTATTACTGTTTATACATTTAAATCATGATGCACTTTAAACTGCCACACAACTATAAACTTAGCATACTATTTCTGACCTCTATACCCGAGGCTTTATGAAAAATTCAGCCTCGGTTTGTGTTTCCTTCCAACCAGTAGCTACTTTTCAACTTTGAAGCCTTTTCTGAAGTTACTCACTCATCTGTAGTCTTTGAAGATTATATATTACATATAACACTGTCACTGAATGCATCATTCTACCATCTAACTAATCTATTACATTCATACATTCAACAACAAAACACAGCACATATAAACTGTAAAAACTTATCAAGCACCATTTCCTTGATCACATGTTACATACATATGAAAGGATGGGCAAGGATGCCTTTGTGTAATGTCCCACAGACAAGTCATTTCATTTTTTAAAAATCATCCTTCTTAGTAAAAATCAAGTCAGAATTAATCCAAATGACCAAATAATTAATAACACTAACAAATTTACAGCCTCAATCGGACTATAAATTTGTATTCAATGTTACATACACAATCTGATCATAATACCTAGTGGAACCTTCACACAAGCATCTCCCCATCCTCAGTGGTAAAAAAGACTATTCATGCCTAATTACTAAAGAGCACAAGGTAGTCATATACAATACATGGGAGCCCAAATGTTTCTTAAGACATTTGTAGAGTTCAAAGGATTTAAACACACATGTGGACCACGTGAAAACATTTCTGCATCACATTACTTACAATGAAACCATCAAATCACTAGCATTAAAATGTTTCTATTATCTAACCTCATTCCCATTTGCATGGGGTGGATCAGATGCATACAACCTTTCAGCCCACTTATAAATGTACATTTACACCAGATCCAAGTCTTAGGCAGTCGGTTGCCCATGACATTAAACTGCGTGCAACGTTAAGTATTTTAAACCTCCAAATTTCCTTCTGGCTAATGAGCCCTGCCCATTTCTTCACTGGAAGTTTCAGTCCAAAATTCCAACTATTATATACAGAGCTCTTCCCAACAGTTACTATAATACCCTAGCCGATATTAGGACAGTAGTGTATGAAGTGAAATTTGGTGTTCCCAGGTGAAGCAGTGGAGAAAATACTTTTAATGGGATGACACAGTACACAATGGGCTTACAATACTGCTAACAGCATGGGAATACCCAACATAATTACATAAAGGTGGTTGTATTAAAAGCCGAAATGAGTGATTAGGAAAGAGGATGAAGAATCAAAATAGAGGAAAAGGAAGATGTAGGATACAAAACAGAAAAAATGTAGCAAATCAAAGATATATAAAGTAAACACCAAAAAGCTAGACCAGATTTGCAAATTGGTTGGGACTTGCTTTGTTTCATCTTGATTCCGTAATTCTAGCATCTTTAATATCAGAAGACAGCTTATTCCAATCTTCAATGACATTATGCCACTAGACTGTTTCCATATATCACTATCAAGCCATTTTTTTGGTTCCTCAAAAGCAATTCTTTTGTTCCAGGCTTCCTGATTACTTTAACTGAAATATCTTTTACCAATGTTATGCAATTTTTAGAAACAAGTTTCTACTGATACCATAAAGGACAGCAGCTTTAAAGGCAAATAACTGCTTTCTCTACCACTTCATTAACAAACCAGAAATACATACATGCTAACTACCAGACCCAGGATTCCCTACGATCTTTATGGGGATACCGCAGTGCTCATGAAGCCAGTCATGTCCATTAAGCAGGACATCAGGTAGTAAAGTGTAGCGGTGATGTGTGCATGTCTATGTGGGGAGAGTGCGGAGCAACAGAGCAATAACTGGTAGTTACAATTGTAGGTGGGCATGAATGGTCTCCATATAAGATAATTCAGTGTGTGTAGTTGTAGGGATAGGTGATGCCAACAGCAGATACAAGAAAGTGCAACTGGTACATAAATTGGGGAGTGGTTTTAGATGAGTGTTTAGTGGGATGATGTAAAGAAAGATTAGAGGGTGGTTTTTCAGTACCTGTCAGGTCATTTGCGTCACTATTGTGTCTGTCAGGGATGGTGGGAACTGCTAACAGGAAAGCAAGGCACACTTTAGGGTGGAGCAGTTGAAGTTTTTGGAGGATAATAAGAGATTACTTTTCCTATACTAATCTGGTACCAGTTAATTCAGAAGGCATTTACTTTACATGTTACCTTTGTTGATGTTTGCAGTGTGGGGAGAGAATGTCATGTGTGCATATTTGATCCCAAGAACAGCTGGTGTTAAGCTGAGTGGGAGTGACTGTCCATTTAATGTGCACCTAAGGTACAAAGAGATTCTGCTATGATGACATCAGGGATGGCACAAAGTGATCACTACTTGATTGGTATGCTGAAGAGCAACTGGAGGGAGCTGGTTGTCTTTGTGTTTGGAGTTAAATGAGTAACTGTAGAGTTCTTTGAAGATGCAGACATTCTGTTCTGGGTGAGCCATTGTTCCAATTGTGCAGTTCAAAGCTGCATGTTTATTGATGCGACTATGTGTGTTGTGCTACAATTAGGTCGTCTGCATACGGAGGACCTTCACTCTGTGGTTTGCAAGAGGTAGTGACAGCTCATGCAGGAAAAACCTTAAGTGTGTTGGGGAAAGAACAGCTCCTTGGGGAACTCCAACAAAGAGCTTGAGTTTTTAAGAAGTATTTGAGAATGATCAGCAATGAACTTGGCCAACCACTTTTTGTCACTGCTGTGGGGTGTGTTAAAAAAAAAAAAAAAAAAAAAAAAAAAAAAAAAAAAAAAAACTTTATTATTTTGTTGATCTCTATTGCCACTAATAGTGCGCAGAGCATGCAACATGCCATCAGTGTATTGAACCAATTCATATATATATTTGTTAGGTGAACGTACAAAAGGTCTGTGGATGGAGGCTCTGGTTTCAAAGCATCATATATGACAGCTAGTGCAAATGTGAGCTACTTGGAAATCAGCAAACTAGTATACAATATATATATAAAGTCCTAAAAGCATTGAGGGATGTGTGGATTATGAAGTCAGTGTGACAGCAAAATATGTTTAATGGTATAATTGTCCCCAGGGTGATGCTTGGATGCAAAGGATAGGCCATATAAAGTACAGAAATAGGTCTTGTAAGTGAAATGTTTAAGGAAAATGCAGCATGAGGACTGTTTGAAAAACAGGATATGGTA
>JAUUDY010023991.1:0-15922 GCA_032361765.1 Panulirus inflatus
ACAGGTTGAGGTTAGTCAGTATCCTGCCTGTAACACCTGGTGTCGGCCCTCGGGCGGGTGTGGGTGTTCCCATCTTGTGTGTTCGTGGGGTGCGGCATCTGGTCGTGCCCACAAGGCTACCAAGGCGGTGTTGGGGTGGTGACTAAGGTAAGGTATTTTTCCTAAGCGCCAATGATCTCTCCTTACTTCTACCTTTGTTATCCGCAGTCTGACCCGTTTTTCTCTTGCTGATCCACACACCAACTAAATACTACTTTCACTAACCACAGTTAGTACCCCTTCTCTTCATTCCTTGCACTGTAGTTAGCGTTCTCGAGCATCACACAACAAATTGGGAATCTATGAAGAAACCACACGTCTTCATGACTACATAGTCTTTCAAAACCACGTTCCACATTCTTCAATACTTAGGTTTCCTCGACCACATGTGCTTTGCATCCCCCGTCCCTCAGCTTTTATACCCCCTCCCGCCCCCGCGAGCGTGCATAACTTTGCTCATAACCTCAACATACTTGAGCTGCGGGATTTCTGGTCCTTTCATCATCCATTTTTCCCAAAAACTTCAATATTACAGTCGCAACGGAGACATCTATCTCGTAGACATTCTGATTTACCGAGGTAACATGGGAAGACCTGGAGTGTGGATAATAAGCAACGGCGTTCTGTTTGTACACCCACAAACCCCAACAGGTTTACAGGTTTCCTGACGTGAACAGCCACGAAGAACTCCCGGGAAAGTGAATCATCTCATGCAAGACCCCGGCTTAGGTACATCATGTTGTGGAGTTTGGTGGGTTGGGTTTTATCTTAAGATGCATCACTTTACCCCCACCACCATCCTTCCGTCGGCAGTGAACTTACGTCTTTCATCTTTTAAGACACCTCTGGTTGGCTGTTAAACGAGTGACGAGTATTTTCTACCGTGCGTCATCGTGGCTCGGTCATCAACGGCTACGTCGCTGAGCACTTGCTGTCGGGGCTGCAGAGTCCGGCACGGTTCTTCTTGGAACATCCAACACAACGAAATTACTTAGTTTTCCCCCTTCCCCCCAAGGGGGGATGAAAGTTACCAGTTCTCTATTTAACAGTTTGACCTGCATTTCCCAACCTTAACTTTCATCCACATACAATTACGGTCCAAAGAGCATCCTCCCTCCCCTCCCTCATTACCGAATGTTGGGTCTCACTGTTGATAGCTCAGCTGATTTTGTTAATGTCCTCGTAATGTACGAGTCATCAACCTGGGTAACTGGAGCGTGTGATGTAGACCACAACTCTCCTTACTCCCCCTTACCATGAGGAGAAGGCAAGTGTTCACGTGACCCTACACGAGTGTTCCCGATGTCAAGCTGATCGAGAGCAAGAGCTGCCAGGGGTGTTTACTGGTGAGCGTATTTAGCTACAGTGCCGAATCATAACTGCCATAAAATGGCCTAAATTACCTTAATGACTGCACCCACTGCTGATGTATTTCCTCATGCCCTCTACAGCGAAGGCCGCTAATACTACTGATGTCGTCAACACCAGCCGGGCCAGCACTACTGTAACCTGGGGAGGTTGGCACGCTAGCCAGTGGCCAGAACTGCTGCCGAAACGGCCTTCTCAGAGCGCAGTGGCGGATGATGGCAGGAGGGCACGGGTCGGAACGAGACCACGGGTAAATTGGACGACCTGGTGCGAGAAAAGTAAGGAAGATGAACAGATGGGGCAGCTCGTGCGAGACCGACCCACGACGTCAGTTGTCCACGTGACCCGTGAGCCACAGCTGCAACGTCATCCACGCACCACCAGATGGCGTCTCCAGGATCATCCACACTCCCACATAACCGCAGAGAGGCGGAGGAATATGTGGGCTTTTGTCGTGTCCTCCATGTCCGCATCTAACAGCCTACCGAATGCTCAGAGCTCGCTTAATTAGCACTTGGCAACTCTCCCTTGTGATCCCGTCACCAGCGTTGCCTGATGGAGAATTTACGACCAAATTTCTGAAAATGGCCATTAAAAAGATTAGCCTGGCCGAAAAAAAAAGAACAGCTACTGGCAAAGTATTTGGCCAAATTTTCAATATAAATGAATTCCGCCATATTATGTCCAGTTCAAACAGGATTGCATTATTTCTCGCTGGCCATCATTACTGGTGTAACAAGGTTATGGCCGCTCCATAATTTGTTAGTCGTCATTACAGTCAATGTAACTGTAACCAACTATTTCATCAGCGACACAGGGAGAGGCATGCTCGTTTCGGTGTCGAGGTCACTTCCACTATAACTTTAATCCAGGAATTAATTAGGCTCGAAACGAAATATCGTCAAATCAACTTGTTCCAAACCCCAACCCAGTGTGGCAATTATTCACTGGCAAGTCCGTAGTCGTCACCTTCACCAGAACATCTCTTACCAGACAGAGGCCACTGGCTTCACTCAGTATGAATCAGAGGTTCGAGATCTGCAGCAGATCCGATGCGATCATGATTCGAATACGAGAGCAGGGACCTTGCTCATGAACCTTCATGACTTCAGACAGCGACTAACAGATGAGGGTACGGTCACTTGAGTTCACAAGCATTCTCAGTGTCTGCTACGAGAAAACTAGACCCGCATCTACTCCCTCGTAGCTTAACCCATACTCCTCCTGGTTTGGTATTGAAGCTGTCAACATAATGTTCATGTCAATAGTAAATGAGCTTCGGCAGAGGAGGCACGTGAAGCGTTCTAGTGTTGTCAAACGTGATCTTTAAGTTTCCATGTGATTTCCCAGGTTCTTGTGAAATTCTAATTCAGTCTGGATGCTGAGAAGGTTTTAAGAACAACCAGTTAACCTTCCTTACGACTGTCCACAGTAGGCAGAGCGGCTAACCATTACGTTTTTGCCTCACGTTATTCTTTTTTTAAATGAATACGGCAGAACGATTTTTCTTAGTAAAATACGTTTTGAAATTCTGGTACGTTTATGTATTGTACATGTAATGTATGGGAAGTTAGAGAGGTGCACTGTTCAACATATAGTGCAAGCTCTCATCACGCATGCAAGCACTGATGCAGTACACACACAGTTGAACATCGGTCAATTTCAGACCATTTCACGGAAATGACCGCACACTGTAGCACGGTCGCTCGTCCCATGCAATCATATCTTCAGCTTGTGTAACCAGGATGGTCCTTAACCTAGGCCAGGCCCTACTGAGGCTTTAAAGATAATGCATAATTATATGTATAGAAGTGATGAATTAATAGTTCCCCTCCACCTACTGCTGTTCATAAAATCTTTAAAAGATTTTCTAGCAACGACATAAGCAACGACAATTTTGCTGGAAAAAAAAAAAAAAAAACTTATATAACTTCTGTATCTGGGACACGACCATTAATTAAGATAAAACGAACGATATATAAACCCGAACCTTCCCTGCAAAATGTAATGCGGATAATTTCCAACAAACCAGTACAAATGTTCATCTCACCATCAATGGTAAGATTTAAAAAGCGATATGATAAGGAATATCAACGAGACGGACCCATTCATAATGGAAGAGTTTGAAGATGTCAGAACGTTACAGCAATCCCCCACGTGGGTAGACTTGCTCATGTTGTGGCTTGCGGCCGCTGTTCGTATCGCATACTATCGTTGCTGTGAATCATTATAGAGCCAGTCGACGGTGAAGGGGGTGGACAATGGCGTCACTTCATGGCACAGCGGTTGCGGGAGATTGTCCCTTCTAGGACGGTCGAAGCGATCAAAGGTCTCCGATGCAAAGCGTCGTATAAGACCAGGGTTCAGGAACTGACCTTGAACTTAAACCTCCTCCAGGAAACTGGTGAGAGCGAGGTGCTGGATGGTGCGCCGATTGAGAGGCGTGTCCCAGCCACAACAAGAAGCAACACGCGGAGTGGCACCCCGGGGGAAGCACCACGTACAGGGATGTGCGTGTGTGCGGAACCCAGTGGTGAGATTACTCCCACGGTTTTATCCGTCCCAGCCATTCCGCGGGTCCCCCAATCCCAATCAATTGCTTCTTTTGTGGCGGAGACTGTCGCTTATTTCGACGCATTACTACTCGTCCCCACAAGTCTATCGTGGGGCGAGGACGTCCTAAATGGAGTCCTCGACCATTTGCGTCGGGGTTACAGCCTCGCCACAACCAGGGCATTTGCAGAGCACGCATCACGAATGCTAAGCTCCTGTAATTCGCCCAAAGACCGCCCGAATCGTGGTGGTGGTTCAAGGTAGTCGGCGAACTCTGGCCGCGTACGCCGCGCGGAGGAGGCTCCTTTGCGTGGAAACCGGCTTAGAAGGGAGCAATACCGCAAAGAACAGAGACTCTATCGTGAGAATAGATCTTTGGCTGCTGGACAAGTGCTTAAAGGCGATTGGGAGGTACCCCCAACTTCGGTTGGGCCGGAACGCCTCAATCCCTTTTGGGGGGCTCTCTTCTCTCGACCATCTGAGCCGAATGAACGTGCCATTACCGACTTTGAACAAACATGTGAACAACTAGCAGAGATCATAACCGTAGACGAGGTAGCACACCACCTCAAAGCCACTAGAACATCTGCTCCTGGACCTGAAGGAATGTCTACTCGATTGCTTAAGTCCATTCCTCCGAGGGTTCTGGCAAAATGTTTAACCTCTGGATAGCTACGTCTGCGTTACCAGAGCCATTGAAGGCTAATAGAACGGTGCTAATACCTAAGGTACCCGACCCAACCGAACCCAAGGACTACAGGCCTATCACAATCTCCTGTGTCGTAGTTCGCCTGCTCCATAAAATCCTGAGCAGCCGCATCTCGAGCCTCGTCCAGATCGTTGAAGCTCAAAAGGTACTCGTTCCAGTGGACGGATGCCTTGAGAACCTCATGATCTTGGATGCGATCGTCGGTCGTGCGCGGGCACACGCCCACGGTGTGCACCTGGCATTCCTCGACATGGCCAAAGCATTCGATAGTGTTAATCATAGCACTATCGAGCGGGCCATGTCGCGGAAGGGCATCCCAGCCCTCGTCAGGACATACATTATGTCGACGTATGACCGAGCCTTCACTAACATCGAAGGCAGCGACGGGATGTCGGATAAAATAAATATGACTCGTGGGGTCAAACAGGGTGACCCATTATCACCGATTCTCTTCAACCTTGTGATTGACGAGGGAATCGCAAGGGTGAAAGAGACCGGTGTAGGGGTTAAGTTGGGAGACCAAAAAGCGCTAGCATTGGCTTTTGCCGATGATTTGGTTCTGGTTGCGCAAACAACCACTGGTTTGCAGAAGGCAATGGACGTGATGGCTGCGACCCTCGCGGGCGTGGGCTTCAGGTCAACCCAGGGAAGTCTCGTACCCTCAGCATCGAAGTCGACGGCAAGCGCAAGACTTGGTACGTTAATAAGAACAGGACGTTCCAAGTCTTGGGCAGCGCTGTCGGATCCATGAGTGCTGAGGACGAATACAAGTATCTCGGGATTCTTGTCGGGGCCGGGGGTCGGCTTAATTCTTACGGGCTCTGCTAGAAGAGGGACTCCGAAACCTCACCAGAGCCCCTCTAAAACCTCAACAACGGATTGCGTTGCTCGTGGCTCATCTGATGCCCAAGCTCATGCATCGGCTGGTGCTGGGGGAAGTATTTAAGACTCAGCTAGCACACATGGACAGGCAAGTGCGAGTGGCGGTCCGCCGCTGGCTGCGCCTAGCCCATGACGTGTCCTGTGCATTCTTCCACTCGGCAACTGGAGATGGTGGGCTGGGTATACCAGACTGTTTTAACTGTCTGGCTAGATAAAAAAGCGCGGTTCGAAAAACTACTCGCCTCGACCGACCCAGTGATTCACGTGGATGTCCGGGAGCCTGCAGTGTTGAGCAAGCTGCAGCGTTGGTCTGGAACCGCATGCATTGCTTGTCGACAGGCGGGTAGTAAATACGGACGTCAGCATGCATGGAGGGCTAACCTAGTCAGCACCGTCGACGGTGCGGCTCATGCTCCATCTGCCTCTGTGCCTCAGGTGAGCTGATGGATGAATAGCGTCAACCGTTTCCTGTCAGGCACTGGCTATGTGAAGGCCGTCCAATTGCGGATAGGCGCATTACACACCCTTTGCCAGGGCGTCCAGGGCCGGCCCGAGATCAACGGCCTCTGTGACACCTGTCAGAAGCCAGGCACGCTCGAGCACATCGCACAGATGTGCCCTCGTACTCATGGCGGGAGGGTAAAGAGGCACGACAACATCTGTGCCCATTTGGACGGGCGAGTGAGACAGGGGTTATGAGGTGTCCTGCGAGCCGCGCATTCCGATTGTGAGATGTGCACCAGATGTGCTTCACTATCGACACGACGACCTTTCTTTAGAGCAGTCATTGTTAATATTATCATTAATAATATTGAGAGCAGTCTGGGATTCACCGAAGCCCATACAAAAGATTGGTAATCCTTAAACTGCTGCAGAGGCACATACAGAATCCAGTGTCATTTGTCAGAAAAAAACAAGGATCGTCATTCCACCCCCACGACACAAAGACTCGCGAGGTCCACCAACAAACCGACACCTATCCCAGCCGGCGTGGCATTCACCGCCAGTTCAAACTAACCCAAACCCCCATGAAGCCCAGGCAGCCACAACCAGCGGGTTAAGAGACTCGGTCCGACCCCAGTTCCTCTCTCGATCTGGAGAACAGTTTGTTGGATATGGTTGACAAGACTGTAGCTACTATCAGTGACGTTTTGAAGGATGCCATCATCTCTTACATCAACAATGCCATCATGAGGGCCGTAAAGTGATGCCAAGGAGGTAACCAACACTGTCATCGAAGCTGTGTTTCAGCGATAAGATGCCCACGTGCCAATACTGAAGCGAATACTACAACAAACAAATTCAGGAGAGAATATTGAAGACTGGTGCAGTTATGACAGGATACTACGAAACCTCCCGAGTCCTCTCAATGTACGCAGGTGCAATGGGAAGCACCAGCCTCCCACAACGTTAAGGACAGACAGCTCCGAACAGAGATACTTCCCCCAGGATAATTCAACAAAAAGGTCCTGGGTCTGAGTATCCACATGTCGACCTTCAGGAACAAGTACACTGAAATGGACAGTGAAACAAAGGCGAAGGTAAACCACTGGTACTCCACGGCCAGGAGCCTGGTTGCTGGACTTCAAAGGGAGTTTGGCAAGCAGACACCACAAACCACCCCTGTCGCGGTGACCACATCCATTCCTCCCCAATCCATATCAGACCACTCATCTCTCCTCACAGTGACTCGGATAACCATAGATAATAAAGAGACATGTGCCCATACAACACATCACTGCTACTCCCTCCACACAGTTGTCTCTCTCCTTACCTAGAATGTTGCCTCATTCTAACGTAAGTTCCTAGAACATTACATCCGAAAACATGACCTAAACATCTGCCATCAAGAAGCACGGGTTCAGCATAAGAGTCACTTAAGGTTATCAGGATATCCCTCTTGCCTCAATAGATGACACATTCGGGTTTGTCACATATGTTAAGACATCCATCCCAGTCAGAGTGCGCGCTAAGATAACACAACATATAGGAATACAAAAGCTTGAAATCATACTCTATCAGGGCAAACTGACCCTTTTGAATGCCTACGCTAAAGCACATCAGTTCTTCATCAACGAGTTACACTTCAATACTAATAGGGGATCTAAATGCTGTTCATTCGACTTCACTGCCACATTTTCCCACCCGTACTCTCAATTGTATATAATTGGTAGAGGGATCTTGGTTTAACACCCTTTATCATCTATGGGCTCCACTCTTACGCTTTTAGAAATTCAGAGTCCGCTAGGGGATGATATGCTTCACTGGAAAAACAGGAATCATAGAAATGATATAATTAGAGAGTACTACAAACGGCACTGCATATCTTATCCTTTTGTTATTGTTTTCTTTCAACTAAATCTAATTAGAGAAGAAAATGTAAAAGGTCAAATAAAGGCAAGATTGAATTCCGTTATTTCTGTAGTTATTAGTTCCTGACTATTTCCTTTGTGCATCTGGTGAGGACAAGGAATACATTAGTGTCACCCTGTGTACTACTTCAATAATTTACAGTCGAGCCACCAACGTTCACAGACGAAATCTGAAATAATTATAAAGCTATCTGTTCCCCTCTACCGTTAACCAAAGCACTTCCTCAATGTGAAATGTAAGTTTTCATTTTTTGTCTCTCAAGGGTTGAGTTATGACCAAATCGTGGTGCTAATTGTTTGTGCAGCAATATTAGACGTCCAATAGTATTGTGAATGCAACCCCTGAAGCCCTAGCTCCATCGAGCGGGCCATGTCGCGGAAGGGCATTCCTGCCCCGGCAGAGAATACATCATGTCGACGAACGACCAAGCCTTCATTCGCATTGAAGGCAGCGGCGGGATGTCTGATATAAACATGACACGCGAGGTCAAACAGGGCGATCCCTTGTCCCCAATCCTATTCAACCTCGTGATCGACGAAGGGGTCGCGAGGGTGAAAGAATTCTGTTTGTGAGCGAGATTTGGTGACCAGAGAGTATCTGTGCTTGCGCTTGCCGATGATTTGGTTCTGGTAGCCCAGACGTCTGCCGGTCTTCAGAGGTCAATAGACGTCATGGCGGAGGCACTCACGGGGGGAGGCCTTCAAGTTAACCCGAGAAAGTGTCGATCCCTCAGCATGGAAGTCGATGGCAAGCGGAAGACTTGGCATGTTAATAAAATCCAAACATTCCAAGTCTTGGGCACCGCTGTCGGCTCCATGGATGCTGAGGACGACTACAAGTGCTTCGGTATTCTTGTTAGGGCTGGGGGCAGGCGAAAGTCCTACGGCGCCCTGCTAGAAGCGGGGCTCTCTAACATCACCAGAGCATCTCTAACACCTCAACAGAGGATTGCCATCCTCATGGAATTCCCCGTGCCCATGATGATGCATCGCCTGGTGCTGGGGGAAGTATACAAGACGCAGCTAGCGCGCATGGATAGGCAGCTCAAAGTCGCGGTTCGCCGCTGGCTCCGCCTGCCCAATGACGCACCCTGCGCATTCTTCCACTCTGCGACGAGAGATGGCGGCTTGGGAATCCCCGACTGTTTCGACCGTCAGGATCAATAAGCAAAGAAGATTCGAGAAATTGCTTACCTCGTCTGACCCGGTGATTCAGGTGGTGGCTCGGGAACCTGTGATTCTAAGGAATCTGCAGAGGAGGTCGGGTCCCGTATGCATTGCTGGTCGACAGGTGGGTAATGAAATGGAGATCGCGCGCATGGCACTCTAACTTGGTCAACACCTGTTATGGGTTGGGTCTCGAGCCCTCTGCTGCCGTACCTCAGGTCAGCAGATGGGTTACTAGCGGATCCCGACTGCTTTCAGGCAGTGATTACGTTAGAGCAGTCCAAGCGCGATCTGCTTCTCTTGCTACCTCCGCAAGGGCTAAAAGAGGCCGACCCGAGATATCTGGCCTCTGTGACATGTCAAGCCCGGGACGTTGGCGCATATCTCAGATGTGCCCACGTATCCACGGGGGAAGAATTAAAAGGCACGACAACATCAGTGCCTTCATAGCCGGGCGGTTGAAACAAAAAAGGTTACGAGGTGGTCTGCGAGCCTCGCATTCCTGTTGTGGGGTCCTTTAGGAAGCCGGACATCGTGGCTTCCAGAGGTTCAGAGACCGTCATTATTGACACACAAGTCTCTGGTGTCAGCTTCGCGCTTTCAGCTGCACACCATAAGTACAGCTACTACGGTACCCCGGTAGTCCTTAGGGATGTACAGGAAGTAACCGGAAAACACACCGTGCGAGTTACATCTGCCACTCTTATTTGGCGCGGAGCATGGTGTCAAGAAAGCTCCGTGAAACTCCTAACCTGGACCCATACCCTTTACAGGATGTGGTCCAAGAGCACAAGTTAGGTCAATAGCCCGCCGTGCCCATCTCGTGTCGGCCCTTGGGCTAGCAGATACGCGTCCCCTCTGTGTGCCTGTGGGAGACGGTTGGCTGTCCGCCACCCCGTGGCGTACAGGCGGGTCCCGATCCCCGGGGGCAGATTTTGTCGGGGGCGTGGGGGAGCTGCCCGCTGCTTCCGTCCAACAGATCGCAGTGGACGGGTATAGGCGTCGGTGAATGCCACGCGTATACGATCAGCGAGGTTGTATACTCCTTCGAACCATGTTCTATAACTCAACCTCTCATACCTATGCTATTATCAATCTGATCTAGTACCTTCCTCTTGCCTTCATACACATTTCCAAAATCATCCTTGCTTCACTATCTGCACGAGCTTTTTTTTTCTTTAGAGCTGTCATTATTAATATAAGTATCAATATTGTTGGAGAGCAACCTGGACTTCACCGAAGCCCATATCAAGAATGGAAATGAGATAACTGGACTACTGCTAAAGGGAGGTCAAGGATCGATACACGGCGGCAGCCACCATCACCTGGCTGCTGTCCTCTGCTGTCTTAGGGCAGTAGTACCGTGCGACTCCTAAAGGGACGTCTACCGTTGTTATGGGTTTTCGCCCCGGGACACCCGATAAAACAGAACAAAGCCCATTGGGAATTGCGTGCCAGCCACCGTTGGCATGTTGGGTGTCAACGACAACCAAGGGGGAGCGGCTGATGACTGCTCTCCCACTTGCCCATATTGTAGGAGCACATATGCCAGCTATCGTGGCCGTAGGATCAAAAAGCGGCGGGCTCATGCAAACCTATTTCATCAAGATATTGCAACACGGCACGTCTTGTCTAAGGCGAGAAGGACCGACGAGGAGGTAGAGCTCCTCGCTAGGGCAAAGGCAAAGATAGCAGCTGGTCCCTCTCTAGTAGCCGGGCAGGGCCTGAACAAGCGGTTACAAGCCACTGTTCCACCCGGTCAGTAGAAGCAATCAAAGGCCTCTGAAAGAAAGCAACGTATAAGGCCCATATTGAGTTGACCCTGGACGTAAACCCCCACAGCGAAGACGGTATGGGTAGAGAGGTCGCGTTTAGTGTGTCAGATGGGAGGTGTCCCGGACGACGTAAGAGGCAACACGCGGAGTGGCACCAGGAAGGGAGCACCATGCGACAAATGGCGCGTGCGTGCTAATTCCGGAGGGGAAGGTTTCGCTAATCTGGGAGATGGAGCTGCTCTCTATGGAGGACAACCTGCCGCTCAGTGACAGTGCCGACCCCACAGTTTTACTTGTCCCCGACGCTCCTTGGGCTCCCCAACCCCGATCCATTGCCTCTTGTCGAGGAGACTGTTTCTTATTTCGACGCACTAGGGCTTGGTCCCACCGTGTGGGGCGAAGTTGCGTTAAATGTTGCCCTTGAACATTGCGCCGAGGGGATAACCTCTCTGCTATCACGGCAGCCACAGAACACGCCAGAAAACTAGCAAGTTCCTGTGGCTCTACCAATGACCACCCAAATCGAGGTAGGGGCGGAACAGGAGAAACAGCGAACGCGGGCAACTTTCGCCGTACTGATGAGGTTCCTGTGCGCAGAAATCGACTGCGTAAGAAGCAGTACAACGGCTTTATCGCAAAAGTCGTTGGCCGCTCGACAGGTCCTCAAAGGCAAATGGGAGGTTCTGCCAAGGTCAGTTGGGCCTGAAACCTTGTATCTCTTTTGGGAAGCTCTCTTTTCGCGGCCATCAGAGCCGGACGGACGCGCCATAGCCGATTTAGACCCATTATGCAGACAACTTGCAGAAGTCTTGACCGTAGGAGAGGTTGCATACTGCCAATGAGCCACAAGAACATCGGCCCCCGGTCCCGATCGAATGCAAACAAGGCTCCTGAAGTATATTCCTCTGCGTGTTCCCTGCAAAATGTTCAACCTGCGGATAGCCACCTCCAAGTTGCTGGAGCCACTCGAGGTGAATAGGACGGTACTGATACCGAAGGTACCAAATCCCACCCAGCTCAAAGACTACAGGCCAATTATCATCTCGTACGCTGTGCTCCGACTGTTCCACGAGATCTTGAGCAGCTGCATCTCGAGCCTCGCTCAGATCGACGGAGGTTAAAATGCATTCATCCCTGAGGACGGATGCCTTGAGAATCTCACGATCTTGAATACATCCGCGGGCACAGTCCCTGGCATTCCACGACATAGCCAAAGCATTTGATAGTGTTAATCATAGCACTATCGAGCGGGATAGGTCGCGGGAGGGCATTCCTGATCGTCAGGAAATATATCATGAAGTACGACCAAGCCTTCACCTGTATTGAAGGTAGCAGCGGGATGTCGGAACAAATTAAAATGACATGTGGGGGTCAAAGAGGGCGATCACCTATCTCAAATTCTTTTCAACCTTGTGATCGACGAAGGGGTCACAAGAGTTAAGGAGTTGGGTGTGAGATTTGTGGACCAAAGAGTATCAGTGCTTGCCTTTGCTGACGATTTGGTTCTGGTGGCCCAGACGGCTGGCGGTCTACAGAAAGCGGTGAATGTTATGGCGGAGACACTCACTGGGGGAGGTTTTCAGGTGAACCCAGGAAATTGTCGGTCCCTCAGCATGGAGATCGATGGTAAGCGTAAGACTTGGTATTTCACTTAGAACAAGACACTCCAAGTCTTGGGCAGCGACATCGGCTCCATGGACGCTGAGGATGACAAAGTACCTCTGTATTCTCGTCGAGGCAGGGGGTAGGGGAAAATCCTACGGCACCCTGTTAGAAGAAGGGCTCTCTAATATCACCAGATCCCCTCTTAAAACTCAGCAGGGGAATAAGATCCTCGTGGACTTACTCGTACCCAAGCTGATGCATCGCCTGGTGCCGGGGGAAGTATACAAGACAGTTAGCGCGCATGGATAGATAATAAAGGACTGCGTAACCATTTGGAATGGAATGACTTGCATAATGTTAATCAGTTTGGCTTCGGATGTGAACGAGGAAAACAACAGGCAATAACACTCAAAACAGATTGCACAAAAAACAGACGGGGGACAGTGCAAAATAATTTTGTGAGATCACTAAAGCTTTAGATAAAGTTTGGCACTTAGGCTTGAAATACAAGATCCTTCAACTCCACCTACCTGTAACCATGGAAAAACTTGTGCGATTTCCTAGACGACAGGCAAGCAAATATTAAAATCAGCAATCATATTGCCTTACAATCCGGAGTACCTCAGGGGAGTGTCCTATCCCCAACACTAGAGACGTATCCAAACCATCAAAAGGCCACAACATTTGCTATGCTGATGACGTCACAAATAGTTGGGTATCACGGGAAATCGAAAGAAATAAAATAACAGCAAAGGAAATTAATATAATAAATTTGAGGAAAAATAGAAAATTAGAAACACCCAAAAATTTACTTATACACCTGAGGCCAAAAGTCACTGGGCCACACAGTTAATGATGAAGTAATAGATTTTCAAGCTTCAGGAAAAGTACTTGGCATCAGCATCAGCTCCAGTGGCTACATATGTAATGTGAAAGATCGTATACAGGAAGGTACGAGATCTCTCACCAAACTTTATAGACTGAGAAACTATGACAATTAAGATAAAAACACATCTTGTCAAAGCCTTAATCTTCCCTGTAATAGATTATCCCCTATACCTACTCACCCACTCAGCAATACACAACTTAAATCACTTCAGGAAATCCAAAACAAAGTAGTAAGATTTGCCACAAGCCAAAGATAGCCTTACACTCTGAACAGAACAAAATCACAAATTAACACAAACACAAACCTTCATTACAAGAGCACATAATGCTGCAGTTAAAGCCTGGGAAAAATTAGAAATACAAGAAAACGAAACATTCCAAAAATTGAAAATATCCCTAAATACAAAGATTCAAAAGAAACTTCCCCCCCAGAGCAGCCTAACAAAAACAACAACCCATCCCTTCCATTATATATAAATGAAAACACTTCATGACCATATATATATATATATATATATATATATATATATATATATATATATATATAGTCAAGGTGGACCGCCCACCAACTGACCCTCTCCCACTTTACCTGCATCTGTCCCAACTCTGCAATTCTTTCCTTTTCTTGAAAAAATATCTGCAGTGCAAGCATCAGCAGAGTAATTTTTCCGAGACCGACTAATTCTCAAGCCAAAGGCTTATCTTTGGTATTTCATACATGTTAGGGAGTTGGATATATAGGTCCGGTACACTCACTGTGGAAAGAGAGAGACCGAGGTTTCTCTAGCAGAAGAAAAAAAAAAAAACAGATGGCCAAAAGCTGCTCCATTTATGGTGATTCAGCCGTTGGCGGACGCAGGTTCTCTATGTTTATGATCAGCGTCCTATTCTTATGGAAGATAAATCCTGTTCTGAAAAATTATGTCAAAATCTACTTCATGTTTGTAGAAATCAAAAATAAGTTGCCAAAGAAAATAAGAGCAGCGTCACATTCTAGTCCCTCATCACAAACACCAGAGTAAGACAAAAGTCTTTATGACCAAAGAGCAGTTGTCAGCAATGAAAACGATTCGATCATGGCAGGAGACTAAACATCAATATCGAAGTGAGGAGAATCCCTTTCCTGTTACTTGGAGCGCGTGGGCCTTACCTAAATCTGCTCGATAGTGCCTTAGTACAATAAGTTCACAACCTTACTCGATGGCAGAATATACTAAATTTAGTTCTAGCCTCAAATGAGAACCTCCTTAATTTTGATATCAAAAATATTTGGTTCAAGTGATCAACGGTGACATCTGTGCTACCTTTCAATATTACCAGTAATACTGGTCAGTACGAGTCGCAAAAAAAAGAAAATACTAAACTTTAGAATTGCAAAATTTCACGATCTTCGCATTGCCCTTGACAGGCAAATTTGGGATGATGTTATAAATGAAAGATATGGACGTAGCTTGAGGAGCTTCAGTAAAACCTTTAAAGCAGTAAAGGAACATTTGTACCCGCTCGCAGTAGTAGTAGTTCTTCCAATGCGAAGCCAAATTGGTAAAAGAATGACAAAAAAAGTTTATATTGTCTTAGAAGAGACAAGTATCCAGCATGACATAGCAGATTTCCCAAGTCTGCTTAGAAGTAACTGCCAAAGTAAATGTCAACATGGAGTATTATGAATATGTTACAAACAAAAGAGTCATTACCCAGTTGACTGGTCCATCAAAAAATAAAAAAGATTTGGTTTACGACAAATTAGACAAAGCAAAGATTCAAAAATTTTCTCTATATGCATTTACAGTTGAAGATACAGCTCATGTCCTAAATTCGTTCCAATGCTAGGAGAGGATAACATTTTCAGACATACGGACACAAGAGTTTAGGGTGAAGCACTAAATGGAGAGCACGCAATCAACATGCACCATAAGTTTTATTCGGAGACAATGAAAGAAGCGAAAAATGAGATAGTTAAACGCTCGATGATCTCTTCAATGATTCACTTGCTACGGGGAAATTACCCGAGGAATGGAAGTTCGTTGATGTAATAAATCACTGCCTAGAATCTATCGTCCAATTACCTTAATGTCTTTAGTTGATAAAGATCATTGAGAGAACATTGACATTTAGGTAGTTTGGTCACCCGAGAGAGAGAGAGAGTCCACCAGTACACCATTATTACTTCCATACGAAAAAGAAAAAAAGGAGACAGATGGCCAACAGCAGGACCGTTTACGATAATTCAACCGTCGGCGGACGCAGGTTTTCTAGGTATATGATCATCGTCTTAATCTTATGGAATCTATTCTTGAGCGAATCAATTTTTTTTTCTTCATTTTTTGAAGAAATCAAAGATAAATTTCGAAAGAAATAACAATAGCATTAGTTTACAGTTGCTAGCACAAACACCGAAGCAATATGAAAGCCTTTCCACCCAGGTTGTAGTAATGACTTGTGAAAAAGATTCCATCATGGCAGGAGATTTTGAACGTACCAATATGAAAGTGGAGAAAATCCCTCTACAAGTATGCGAGAAATTCTAATATATATATATATATATATATATATATATATATAGT
>JAUUDY010024209.1:0-25353 GCA_032361765.1 Panulirus inflatus
GTTTGAAAAAAAAAAAAAAAAAAAAAATATATAAAGATCAGAGATGAGGAATAAAACAAGAAAAAATATAAATCACACCAATAGATGAAAACTGGAAAAGTAACGTAGAACAATAGGTATATCAAGAGTCCAAGTGGTTTATTTTTCTATTCTCTAGAGTATCTGGGAAAAAGGATGTAAGACAATACAAGATATTTACAGGCGTGGAGTAAAAACAAAATTGTGAGGTGTGTGGTCAACAACTATAAAGAATAGAGACAGATTAGTCACATACAGATTACGGCTAAACAAGTTTATTTTGGCAGATCAAGTTGAATGTAATACTGAAGGGAAAAGAGGAGTATGAAGTACAGCAAAAGTGACTCTAAATGTTGATTTTACAAAATGAAAACTTTTTATGCGTAAGGCCATATCATGTAAGCATGAGGCACTTTTTAGGATACCTCTGGTAAAATCAGGTTTAGGACCTTCCTATCCAGAGTATTTCCCTGATGAGGAAACTATCCTTTCTTACTCTTTGCTAACAACTTTTAACCACACTTGAGCTAGCTTGTTTGCTTATCTCCGCCAATTTAGTGGTTTCATCGACCTTCAAAGCTACTACTGTAGTGATGACATGAACTAGTGTCTGGGTTGTCACAAAGTACTGATTATTTTATTCTCAAAAATGTAGCAAATGGCTTATTAGTGCATCAAATCTCAAAAAAATTTAAGGATAGTTTGTCCCCCAGATTCCCCTAAGTAAGATATGTTAGAACTTAACAGAACTATGGCTCTTTTTTTATTTCAACTGATATACCTAAAAAGTTTTAAACATCTGCAATTACCGACACAATCCCCTTGCCTTTGTAACCTATATAACAAAGAAATTACGCTATTTCCAGCTAGTAATTCTATATCAAGTAAGTACAAAGAAATAGGAATCAGTAATTACTTCTCCATGTGATCCTTCTAAAAGGCCAATATGTTTTCATTAATCCAGGTAAGGTCTGTGTTCGCTGGCACCGTCATCTTTGCAGTAAGTTATTATTTGATATCCATATGAATCACACTAATTATGCAGTTGTAACAATTAGACCTACGTCCATTTAATGTATACAGTGTCATTCTCAAACACCACAATAAATTAGCAATTCAGAGATTTACCTTCCTTGGCCGAGCCATACTGAGGCGTTTGTTTACAAACAAAGAGACAAGTGACGGTGGGGAGGCGTCAGCTGGAGCTGGAAAACATCCTTTTAAAGGTTCTTGTCTCTTGTTATCAGTGGAATATTAGTGTCTATTATTTTTTGGTATCTCTCTGTAGGTAATGAGTACTTGAACTTTTTCTTTAACTGGTACTTATCACTCTGAAACAGTTGCTAATGGCAGTAAGATTTATGAAATTAGTTTCAGATGTAGGCTTCAATGCAGTGCAGGTAGGACAATTGTTGTCTCCACAAAATGAGATTCAAAACTCACATATTTAAAAACTACAGCTTTACTCTGTGTGTGTTTGATATATCTTGTGCATTAGCAAAAGAATCCCATTATATCCTCCTGGTAGTTGTGTTCAGTAATAGTGTTTGAGTGGATTGAGGTCCATATCATGTTGGATTCCCTTTGGGTCTCTAGGTAAACCAGTCCAGCCAATATCGGTAGATAATCAAACATTTAGGTTACCCTGAGGAAGAATGTGTGGATGTTAATAAGCTTGACGTTTTCTTGGTATGTTATTCTGCCTGAGGGTGGCCTTGTCAGTCTTTGCTCTAACCCCATTTTCCTTCATCACCTCATTTATAGTTTGGAGCCTGAAAATGTACTTGTTAAAATGCATATAACCTCTTAGCTCACTCATCTTAACCTATGTCCCACGTGTGATAAGGAACATTATATTCCACACAAATTGACTCCACTGCATATATTAAAAAACATTCAGATGCATTCTGTTTTTAGATGTTTTAGGTACTTTTTCCTTATTTTCCAATTCTTATGTATGTTTGCTTCTTGTCTTTGCTCTTTCAACACCATCCCTCAATATATACTTGTCTGTTCCTAAATTGATATATCAGTCTGGCTCTTATCTGTCATTAAAATTGTATCTGTTGGTTATAATTGTACTCACCTCTCTTGACCTGAGCAAGATGGTATCAGAAATTGAGCATTTGAAGAAACACTTGCTTTGCTCCTTCCATAAGAAGTGATAATTAAGGAGGGAAGAATTTCAAAGACCCTTTGCTCCCAGCCACAGTTGCCTTTCTCTGACACAGGTATGTGGTTAGCATTCTTTCTTCCATACCCTAATGCTATCATTCTTTTTTTGTCATTTTCCACGGTAGTTAGATTGTGCCAACTGGATATAAAGAATGGTCTCATTTGCTTAAATCCTCTGTCCGTGTACAGTGCACTGAAACTGGAGATCCCTATGCATAACCCTCACATACATGGTGAAAGTGACTTTCTTAATTTTTTTAAATAACTTTATTTATAGTTGCTGCTCACTGCTTGCTTTCACATGATAACTATGGGAATGCTTAAGAGTCAAACATTTTCCAAGGATACAAATTATGCTGCATAAAAGTTAAGAGAATATACTTTCATATTTATTTGATTAAAAAACTACACAACCAGTCTGTAAGAAATGTATCTTCCAGCCGTCTCTGATGGTCGGATGATTTTGACAACTTGTCCACGTTTTAAGCCAAAATATCGAGCCACTGGATCACCAGCCTGAATCCTCATAAGCTGATTGTCCTTCAGTTTGTATCTGAAGTTAGAAGACAAAAGCTTATGAAAAAGAGCATTTGAAATCATATTTATCATAATACTATTCAAAAAGTTAAAGTCATATGCCCTACTATCTTCACCACACTTATATATATATACCTTTATTGTCCTTTTGGTGTTCAGCCTTTCCATATGCCCTTATCATCTCTGAATTACATCCTAAATTCTTTCATCTACTCTCTTTTTCATCCCATACTAACATCTTACATCCTTATTTCTGATTCTGTCCATTCTACTTTCTACATATCTAAACCTCAAAAAATATCTCTTCAGGATGCACTTTCTGTCATTCTATAATTACACATGCAAGGTACCAGTCATCAAGGTGAGGTAAAACATTTATTCATATAGGCTCTTCTGCACTTGAGGATTTACATTCCTGACTTTAATAAATTCCCTCATAAGTTCAGCCACTATCCTACCTTCCAACCTGAGCTTCCACTCTTTTTTTATTAACCTCGGCTCAGTACACTCCCAATATCTTTATACAGTGCTCACCGTTGCAGTAGTTCAGTTTTCTCTTCGGCTGTCATGACCACATGCTCTGGGACTAGCTCATGTTCTGTGATGTTGATCAACAATTCTGATTCCAGGAACTGTTCCAATATATACTTAGGTGCCATATCCACCAATGCCTGAAAATATGAAACCACTGTCTGAGAACAGAATGTCAATCAAAATTCTACTAACCCAGCTGAATAAGTGCACTGAGGGTCAGAAAAAGGAAACACAACACATCCTTCCTCCCAGTGGAAAGATATGAAGTCAAATAAATGATTACTAAATAAGTATTTTCTAATGAAGAAGTTACGTGGGATGAGGAGGCACTGGACTAAGTGAAGAATGAACAAATCAAGGTTATGTGGAAGGAACTAGTTAACAACGAATATGGAGTGCTAAAGTGGTTGGAACATGTGAAGAAAATGAACAAGAAAAAAATTACTTGGAATTTCATTACAGGAATCTATAGAAATAAGCCACTATTTGTGATGTGTGATGGTGAATGTCATGTTTGTAAGGGGCACATGTATCTGCAAGGACCACATGCAAGTACTATGCTGATTACTATTTATAAATATTAGGTTTTAAACCTATATCAAGAAACACTATGACTCAGCTAACAGTCAGTTCACATTTCAAAAAACAGAAGTCTGGCCTCAATGAAGCCTGTGATAACTGATGTAAACAGGTCTCATCTGATTCATTCAGTTCTCAATTCATATTCTGAAAACACAAAGTCTGACCTAAATGTAGAGTGAAATAACTTACAAATAGGTTTTATCTGAGTCAGCAAAGACTTGACATTCACAATGCAAAATATAGAAGTCAGGTCTGAATACAGGCTGTGACAGGTGATACAATTAAGTCTCACCTCAGTCAGCAAGGAGTTTATATTCAAAGTTTAAAACTAAATGGTTGGCCAGAATACTGGCTGTAACAGCTGATAACCCTGCATCAACATGTCTTCTACCGTCTCTTGCTCATGGACGACAGTACACTTACCAGTAGGATAAATATCGTGATGCTACCAAAACCTTGATGATGGTAGTAAATATCATGTTTACCTGCTTTGCTGAGGGTGACATTCCAGATTGGACAACAATAATTGCACGTTGAATATTTTCTTCTTGCATCCTTGTGCAATATGTTTTTATTGTTCGCACACCAACCTACAAGAAAAGACCATGTTGTACATACCAAGATGATATATGGATGATGCCAATAACCAGTTCACACTATGACAAATGATACCTAAACTTTCTCCTCACAACATCCTTTGATGGTATAAGCAAAAAACTGAAAATAATAGCAATTTAAGGCCTTGCCTGGTTGTAATGAGACAAAAGATCATATAAGACAGTATGTTTTCCATGATATTCACTCTTTAGTTAAGTTCAGTTCAATTTTCTTTTGTAAATGACATGCAGACTTATATGGCAGACCTTGGACGAAAGATGATGCTACTTAATTTTGCTTGTACTAAACCTTATTATGATTTGAATGTTAAATTACTAGTTCTGAAAAATGCAAAGTACAAACCTTTGGCTCATCAGGAAAGAAGACGAACATTTGATCCGTGGGATCATCATTGTGAGCGACCAGCACAATAAGGTCTGACCTAGCTGGGTGACGCTCTGAAGGCTTAGCTCCAAACTGCTCTTTGAACTGATCTAGTGTCTGGTCCAACTCATCCTGAGTAACTAGGTATCCTCGGTCATGACACAACTGCATGATGGTCTTGCGAATCCGCCATAATTTATAAGTTTCAGCTTCATCTTCCATATTCAAGGATCTTTAGACCTGAAAGGTATAATGCGCTGAACTGGTCTGTAATGGTTAATACTACAAACCAGTAATACACTTGTTTGTAAATGCTGAACTTACAAAAAGAACTTTCCTAACCTAAGCATTCAATGTATACCTTACTATTCAGTATTCTAATCAAAATACACCAATTATGTCCATGACTGTTCATCATGCAATCCCTGCCAAATGTCAGCAAACAAAACTACAGACTGAGTGTTTGTGGTATATTTTTTACTATATACATCAGGTGAGGTTTGCTCAATTTCTGTTGATTTTTTTTTTTACAAGTGGTTCATCTAAATTTACATCAAATTACCCCATATTTGCCTGGTATACACAGACCTCACTATCGCTTTGTTTAATGCTCCACATATATTACACCAACTCTGAAAGCTAAACTATCGTTGCAAAAGAAAATCACTCAATACCCCCAAGTTAGTATCGACGCGGAGTTTAAACTTCATTTTTACAATTAAACAATTGAAGACCATCTAATTTCCCCTTTGGTTTAGCATGTAACTTTTCATTATATGATAAATGTTATTCTAATGGCCGTCTGCCCTCATCCACTTACTATGGTTGTATGTACATAGATGTGCTTTTAAAAGGTAGGCTGTTCTTATAGTTTTTCATCTAATGATTTATGAAAATATTCCCGAACTTTCTTCATAAATCCAAAATGGTAGTATGTTGACGCCTCGGTTATCTATCTCACCTCTAAGTTGGATGTTGTTATATACACTCGCGAACTGTAGCACAATTTCAACGACCAAGCTCTACAAGAAAACAGCAAAAGGGTTGTTTAAGGTAAAAAATTCTGGAGACACGTTCTTCCTTAGGTTGCCACAGACAATGTCAACACAGTGAGAGCCGTTCGTGAAGGTGTGATCCGCATGGATCCACAGGAACCTCTAGAATGCTCTCATGACGTCAGTCAAATTGATCATTTATATTTGAAATGTTAAACCTACAACAAAATAAGGCCTTTAAGAAAGTATATTATAGCGTAACGTTTGATTTATTATCGTTCCAGAAATAATCAAATTTTAATTGATAAAGGAAAATGATATTTAACATTGCAGGTCTTAGGGTTGTACTTCCATTGAAGATTTCCGGGGATGGGATAATGTCACATTCATATGTTTATCTCATCTGAAGTTAACCTATTGCCCAAACCTAAGATGAATTGGTAAAATTGAATCTATATGAACATGTCTTCACTCCTAACTCGGTAATAGAATATTTTTATGGACCTGTGTCTATAGATCATAAGATCTATAATGGCGAATGTGTAACTTTCTTTTGCCAATAAAGAGAAAAGTATGATTACTGCTTGGCGTACCAGAAATATGTATTGGAACGTACGGATTTAGGTATAGTGTGGATTGACTGACAGGCTTGACCTAGAATTCAAATGCCAATAAAATTGTTGACCTCTGCATTAGTTAGGATACATCAAACCTCATTTTGATTTCTTATAACTAATATGTCAAGAACCTTTGTTTTTTCCCCTCTCATCTTTTTCAGTCAAGGGCGTTGTAAAGATTTCTCTCTCTTACCCCTATGGATGAATGTTTTAGAATGAAGCCGAAAATGTCGCACTCTCATGGGGGATTTTTTTTTTGTATTGTTTGGTGTTGGAGTTTCTAGTCCTTACATATAACAGAGTGGGTAAATTTTTGTCTTATCCTTAAGAAGATAACTACCTACCTCTAGAAATATTTGCTTTATATACAAAACTGTAATTAACAAGGGTAATCTAAAGACCAAAGCATATGGTCTTTGGTTAAAAAGTTATATGAGGAATAACAGCATGAGATTTTTTTTTTGGCATACCATAACTCTATTTAATGCCACCAGATTTATGGATCTGTAAATCTAGCTAAAGTTAATCAGATAAAAATTTAGTATTTATAAATCCGGCCAGAGGACATGGATGGTTGACGAACGTGAAGGAGGTTGACTCAGACATAAACATGACGGCTGGAGGTGAGGATCTACTTATCCTGGAGGAGAGAGTTAAGAAGTTGGAGGATAAGGTGTTCGGGCCATTACCGAAGGATGCAGAGTGCCCAGAGGTAAGATTATCCGCCTATACTCTTATGTTCTTTGTGACTGATTGAGTCATCTGGACACAAATATAACTTGTTTTTGTTTGAGGGACACTCAACAGTGGAGTGTTATTGACAGCCCAGACTGCACGGGCCCACCTCGGGTTGGGTTCGAATTTTGGGCGCGGTAGTCTGCTTATGCAGACTATTATTGTATAAGTCGGTAATACACTTTGCTTCATTGTGCTGGTATTGAATGATTGTGGTTGCTTAGAAGCTTGTGATTTTCCTGTTTTTTTTTTTTTCTGTCAGCTTTTTGATTATTTTTTATGTGTGTTTTTGAAAGGATGGATGACTAGGAAGGTAAAGAACATTTTGAAATAACATTGATATAATGTTTGTTCCAGATACTGAGATTTTTCTTTGCTAAGAATTGGTGTCAATGAGTGTTCTAGGGTTAATTTTTTTATAGGATTTTTTGTTGATGTTTTGTGATAATCCTGATGATGCTTTGTGATGGGGATTGAATGTCATATGTTGAATGAGATGCCCAGTATGGTTGGTTCTTTGTTAAGAGGGAGTGGTTGATCATTTGGTTTGACATCAGGGTGCAGGTTGGATTGATTTCTGTCAGGGGTTAAGGATGTGATGTAGTTTAGCATTTTCTGATACAAAGGTTTCCCATATAATCAGAAACAATTGACCTTAGTTCCTACCTTAGGTTGTGTCAACTTTGGCCTCACTTGGTAGTCAGCTGGGAAGTGCACTTGGAACCCGTGACCGGATGATGATGGTCATGAAAAGACGTAAGTATGAAATTAATTTCTTGGAGCTTTTTATAACCAGTTTCACGTTCAGGTAAAAAAGTAAGTGCTGCTACTCATTCATGCAATATTTCATACTTTTCCCCATTCTTTTTATGATATATTCAAGGCACTTCCTTTTTTTGCTTTGTATTACCTGTCAATGGCATGCCCATTACCAGCTTTACTGAACATAATTCCATAATTTGTGTATTACTGTCAATTTATTCTTATTCAGGCGAATCTGTTATTTGTTCAGTAAAACATATTCTCTAACTTCTGTTAGTCTTAAACTTAGAAACTTAATTTCTCATTCAAAAATATTTTTTTAGTGAGTACTATTTGTTGAATCTGTGAAACTGGTTTAATCAGGTTGTTTTCATGTCTGAGAACTGTGATGATTTAAAAGTTATATCTGTAAAACATTGGATGAATTGATAGATGAACAAGTGATATGACATGGGTACTCTGTTTTAATGAGGGGCTTAATCGTTTCAGTATCTTAAGGTGGAATGCTAACTTCTATGGTATAGCTATATTGTACATTATACTAAAGTTCAAATTTTACAAATGTTTGATATGAAAGTGTTTGAGGAGTATTTGTTCCCTAAGACATTTTGTTGCACATATCCAAATTGAATGTAGAATGGATTACACCGTTTTAAGATGCCCACCCATTCCCAGATTTAAGTTATAGATCTTAAAGCCCATTTTCTTGACCTATATTGTCAAGAATATTGTGCAGTCCAGATATTTTAAGAACAGTGTCATTGTCAAGTTGGAATCACATTACTGTATACAGTGTATTGTGTCCATGTATTCTACTGTACTAAGACAGAAAAAGAAAAAGAAAGGAACTTGAATTTGAGTAGAAGTAGTACCATGCATAAGAAGTATTTGAGTGAATTGTTGTGTTGTTTTACAGTTGATGAATTAGAACGTTACTTGGATCCCTCATATGGCGAATCCCTTGAGTTGTCTGACACTGTAAAGCTCGACTTGGTGTTAGCCCATGAAGAACAGTTGCGTAATCAGCATCAGCAACTTAACACCATGAATTCCCTCAAGCATATTTTGGATTCACAGCATATTTCTGGTAAGGTGGGGAGGTATTTCTAAACATAGTATTGTATTTTTTATTTAGACTGATTAATCAAGGTTTCTCTTTCAGAGTGCAAGGTCATCTATACTTCATTTATAGATATGCAGGCATTTGTATTTTTAGTTTCTGTCCGGAATCTGCAAATATGTGCAGGATGCGATGTTTGTAATAATTCTGAATTGAATGGCACCATAGATAGATCTTCACTCATCAGGTGCTATTGGTGATAGTTCTTGTGCTGTTTTAAATAATTCTGTCCAAAAATTATTCATAGGGTTTTGTTCATTAACAGCCTGTAAAGCTTGTTACCTCTGCTCCCCTGTCAGCATTTTTGTAATATGTAATTTGATTATGATACCTCTATGTTTAGTGGTTCATCGTCATTATGGCTACTGATTTCATATTCTGCTAAAATGAAGTAGATATACGGTTCTCTATCATGTTCACAGTTTTGATAATAGACGTAATATGATTTTTTGTCATATTAAAGAAAAAGAAGCACTTAAGTGAGATTTAATTCACATGAGTTATATGTGTAAAGGATTAGCCAAATTCTGAAATAATTGCCTTTTGCAGTAAGTGATGTGTTGCAGTAACTGGAAATCTTTCAATGTAGTCATCATTTCATCCTGCTCCTTCATCTGTATTATGTATTCTTGTTGAGATATCCAGGTTGATATGAAAACTTACTGATACGAAATAGTGGGATATGTGCCCCAAATTGTAATTTATGGTGCTGAATTGGTACTGTCTTCTTGTGTAATATAATAGTCAAGGAAAAATGTAATTTTAGATTTTATTAGTTAGTAGGAAGCCATAATTGAGTCATGCAGTTGCCCATGCCATTTCAGGTAACATGAAAATGGTGATAATGCCTGGGCACAAAATGTGATGGGGATTATAGGTGCTTAGATTTTTTAATTGCTCAAAATTTTTCCACTTTTCTGTATTCATTGTTTAAATGTCATCAGTTCAAATCAGAATGATGCTCTGAGAAGTTTTCTCAGACACTTTGATTTTATCTTATCCACACATTAAATGATGAACATGAGTTCATTGTACATTGAAGAATTTTATATCTCGCCAACTATACAGCATATGTTATAATGTATGGAAGAAGCTTTTTTTTCATCACTTGGGTGTACAACTTTAAGTCAACATGTCTAGGTTCAGAAATTAGTTTTTATATTAATAACATTTAATTTTGTCTATGAAAAGTTGGTCTGTGCACAAGAATAAGACTTAAACATAGAATGTTTTTAAAGCATTATTCAAGTTCTTTTTGGTACAGTATCTAGCAGGTAGAATAGTTGCCTCTCTCCTTTCCCTAGAAGAATACAATATATAAAGTGTGACAAGCTTCTGAATGACAGAAAAAGGGAAGACTGAGTATTGTGTATATAATCCTGTTTTTGCCTGTTAAAAGCATCCTTATTCACTGTACCTTCCAGAGCAATTTTATAAAATCTCACCGTATTTGTAATAGTTAGATTTACCAACGATTCTTATAAAATGTTGATTGTTGTGTGAAGACCGAATTAAAAAGAATAGAGTGTGTACATGATTTTGTTCATGCCACCCCATCTTGAATGTCGTTTGAATTAGATCTCATCTTTTTATAAATATAGTTACTAATGTTTCATTAGACTTTCATCTTTACCATAACAGATAGGTTAGCTGCTGACTGCCTTAGGGTATATTCTAGTTACTTGAGGATGATGTTTAGGGACATAAAGCAAAATTTATTTTTCATGGGGAATACTACCATAAAGGGTGGAACTTTAGATACAGCAAGTGTATATCTTATACAGACTAAACTGTACTTACATATTATTTAATTTGACAGATGCAGCCTCTCTAGGTGATGAGTTGGTTCAGATCGCCAATAGACACAGTCACGATGAGGAGGCAGCCACCCAGCAGAGCTTACAAATTAAGAACATGCTAGACCAGTACAATAGCATAGTATCCTTTAATATGAGGAAAGCTTTATAATTATATATATTTATAACATCATTTCTTCACTTTCATTATGACTTAGGTAACATTTTGTGTAATTAACCTGAGCAATTCTTATTGACACAGATGATGTGAGAGTGTAAACCACTGCATTGTATGTTATCATTGATACTACAAATCTTACTAAATGATGGAAAAACTAAAAGGTAATAGTTTTGAAACTTTGGGAAAGTTAAGATTTAACTTGGTGTATTGTCTGGTATTGATGTACCCTTTTGATGTTTGTGTTAAAAGTCTGTTAAGGTAGTAGTTGGTAGGCAGCCAGTGACCAGGGGGGTATATTACCAGTACTACCCACCTAGATATTTGGAGTGTTAGTGACATCTGCTTAGTGAGCTAGCACTTCAGTGGTTGTGAAGTTGCACTCCTCTCACCCAGGTAGCTGTCTTTTCTTTCTGCCTCACTAACATGTGGACTACTAGCAATCTATTCACAAATGTACAATCTCTCCTTGTCACACGTAACACTTGACAACACTAAACTCACAAAGCTCATTCTTCATAACTACATTTTCCTGCGGTGAGCTCTGTGTGCTAGTCCTGCCTTTTGGCAAAATGGTAGGAACAGTAGATAGAAGTGTTTGGTAGGAACATTTAGGCCGGAGCATTAGGTAGAAATGTTAGGTAGAAGTAGTTGGAAGGAGCGTAGATAGAAGTAGTCGGTAGGAACATTAGGTAGGAGCCTCAGCAAACACTGTTTTAGAGTTGCCCTCTGCCAGTGGCCTGTTAAGGGTGAGGCTTTACAGGCTAAGAAGCGGCACTGGAGTTCACTAGTTATGGAGACTCTATTGCCGTTTCCAACCCTTTGAGGGAGTTCCAATTGGAACAGGCATCAGAGATGTGGATAGATAGAGTTAAAAGTCTGTGCATTTCTTATTATTAGCATTTCTTGATAAGAAGGGTAGCATTTGTTACTGCTTTCTTGCTGCTACCATTCCTTTCAGGTCATGCAAGCAACACCTTTAAAATAATTTCATGGAATTCTTATTCCATTTCAGGCCATATTTTTGTAAAACTTTATTTTTGCTTGCTTTTGACAGCCTCAGCAGCAGTAAGTTCCCCATACATTCACTGCATCCTTAGAGTGAAATTAGCAGAAAAACTGGTGAAGCAGAAGGTCATCTTTAGTAGGTAATGAATGTTCAAAGCATAGTATGGCAGGTTGATAGACATGACACACTTCAGTATGGTCATATTAGTTCACACAAGTTATGATCTTATTGAAGATTTAGTAACTGAATTAGTTTACAGAAAATGTCACTAAATATTAATTATCAGTGTCATTTTCATCAAGATGGTTGTTCTTCAATGCTTTGTAGATCATTAGCAAAGACTTCATACATGCAGTGCCTCTCAGTATGGTATTGCGCTTGAAGGTAAGATTTTCGATTGGTGGTTATAACTCAACATTGACGACCATAATGTGCCTGGCAGTAGATAGGTCCAAAGGCCAAATTACTTTCCCACTGTTCCTTCCCTTAACAAACATCTTAGATCAATACCCTTACAGAGACCTTCATCAAAATGGATGAAATTGTGACCAAGGCAGAAATAGCAGCAATACCCAAGAAAGCAGAAGACTGAGGACAACATTTTGTTTTGAATATATATGGAAGGACCTTATCATTTCCTTGGTTGTTGATTGCTAACAGATGCCTCCTGGGTGTTGGTGATAGGTTCTAGAATATGCTATGTAATACTGTTGCCTTTATATGTTGATATACTTGATATTATATGAAATATTTAAAGTGTATAAGGTAAGCCTCTTCCATGAAATTGATTATGTGATTAATGATTATTTAATTTCTTTCACTTACAAGCTGAAATATTTAATTTCTCTGGCTCCCTGTATAGTTTAAGAACAATTGAAGTTAATTAGTGATATAGGTACTGCTCATAAATTTGAGGTATTTAATCTTTCCACGCCTTCTAGTAATTGTTCTAAGGTTGGGAGTGGAAATATTTTCCTTTGAATATCAGATTAAAGGAGAGCTTAAGTATGTATATGATTGCTTGTATAAGTGCACACACATAGATTTGGAATATTTACACTTTCCATACCCTTTAGTAGTTATAATGAATTGAGGTTATAGGTGGAAATATTTTCTTTTGAAAGTCAGTCAGTGTGAGAGTGTGTAAGTGTGTTAGTTCATGAGTGTGTATGGATGCATACTTATTTATGCGACTGCATGAATGTGCTTGTGTAAATGTGTGTACTTGTGGATATTTCAGTGCATTTGTGCATTCATGTTATAAAGATATTAAGCTTATCATTATTCATATATTTCATTGAAATTTGCAGTTTGATGTCTCTGGTTTTCTGTTAGAATGTTATTAAGTTTGAATTTAGGTAAATTGCTTTTTTATTATTGAAAAAGTTTGTTATTATTTTGGGTAGATTTTTTGTTTTTCGTCAGTGTTATGTAAATTACTGGTGGAATCATTTTATCTTAGAATCACATAGGTTAACCTTTTTGATTCATAACAGAGTTCTGCACACTTCTGGTCATTCTTTTGAAGTTTGTCCACATGGCATTTAGTGAATAAATACTGTACCTCTGATATTTTATCCTTCGCCTTCATTTACATGTTTATAGTTAAAAGTACATAATTTCAGTTTCTGATTGAAAGTTGATAAACTTAAGGAAACGAACATTTGGAACAAGATTGTATATCATGCAAAGGATCTCCATTTAATCAATTGTTTTCAGCATGGTTTTTGAAAGTTGTTCAGGTCTCATAACTCTGCTTGACTCCTTTCATATAATCAACATTCATGATAAAAGTTAATTAATTGTCATATATATAGATTTTCAGAAAGAATCTGATAATCGAAGATTACTTGCAAAAGTAGTCATGTGGAAGAGATGAGGTTGTACTTCATTGATTAGATAATTATTTTAGTGACCATAAACTAAGAGACGCAAGTAACGGTCAAGCCTCAGAACAAGTAGACATAAATGACATACAGGAGACATGGACAGAAACCTTACTTCCATGTCCCCTGGAATAATTGGAGAAAGATAGGATATTGGTTACGATATTTATGGTTATAGAGGAAAGTTTACGATATTTCTCCTTGAGTCATTTGCTTGTGAACTTTGCTTCAAATATATAGGGTAAATGGTAATTTATTTGATACGATGAAGAGTTTTTACATGGAAGCAGACATGAGCGCAAATGGAAATGGAGGAGGTTGAGTGGTTCTCAGTAAAGTTGGGGCTGTTTGACATTACTCTGGTCGCTCGTTCTCTTTATGAATGAGGGTGGTTATGAAGGTAAATGAAAGAGTCTTTGGGTGAAGGGCAAGTCTAAGGTATGGTGTGCTAGAGGTATTGAAGGTTTATCTGTTGCTCTTTGTAGTGACATAGATCTGTTAGCAGACTCCAGAGAGAAACTTCAGAGGCTGGTGGCAGAGTTTGGGAGAGTGTAATGGAGAAAGTTGAGAATAAATGAATAGCTAAGTGCAGCAGAGAGATAAGATTGTTTGAGTAAAGCTGAATAAGGATGATTTAGAGGAAAGGAAGTTCTTTAAGCTTTTGGTTATAGACATGTCAGCAGATAGAATCGTGTAGGCTGATGTAGATTTTAGAATGGTTACAGGCCAAAGGTTCTGCGTGCATAAAGGAGTGTGGAAGGAATGGCTAGTGTTTGTTAAGGCAAAAATTGTTATATTTGAAGTTATGATAGTCCCATCAGTGGTGAGTTTTGGGTCTTCAATACAAAAGAAAGTTCATGTTAGGCATGTTAGAAATGAAATATCTGAAGATATGTGGTGAGGGGAGGGTTGATTACCATAGGAATGAGTGTAGGAGAGATATGAGGTAGTGATCACAGTCTGCCTTGGAGGAGAGAGCCAATCAGGGTGTGCTGGAATGGCTCAGACATATGAAGATGAGAGAAGAAAGACTGAATAAGAGGATCTATATGTCTGAAATGTTGGGAAACTGAGATGATGGAAGGATGAAGTAAGAAAGGTTGGTATCATGATCTGAACATTTATGAGGATGAGAAGTGTGCATACAAAAGAGTAAATTGGATCATTGGTATGTGGGATTATGTGCTGCCTGTTATGGATGGGAGGTTCCTGTTTCAGTTCATGATATGGCTAGAGAGTAGATGTGATTATAAGGGTATTGTTTGTTTCTGGTGCTACTTTGACATAACAGTTGGAGTAATTATAAAAAAAGAAAGGACATCACCTTTTGTATGTCCTGCTGGGTGCAAGGGATTGCATTTTTATCCCCTGTTGTAACAGTTTTCTAAAATGGGGAACAGGTCAAGCCAAATAATTTTTTCTTCAAGGGCTCTGTCATATGAAGTAGGTCAACTTTGTTTACTTATGTCATATAATTTTGTTGGATCTGGAAGGGGTCATGAATCCTTGATCCCTTTTCAGTGACATCATTCAATTATAAGCACCTCCTCTTCCACTCACATCGATTGTGCTACATGACTGAAAATTGGGGTTAACTAAATCCCTGGGTTCCCAGAGCCATTTTACATATTGATCTATTGTGTTGCATGATTTTATCTAGAACATTTACATATGAATTAAAAGGTAGTCAAGTAGATTGCATCGGTGATTTTGACTAGTAAGTAATCTGTTCAATCACAATTCAATAATCTATAGTCTAGGAGAGAATTTTTCAAAATGAGTTATCGAAAAACTGTTATTATGATGCACAGAGTTCATCTTTCACTTTGTTATAAGTTCAAAAAAAGAAAAATAACTGGAGAAGACTGAGATGATAGACCGATAAATTGTGTAAAGTTTCAAGCTCTTCAACAAGTCCTTCAGCTTTTCTATTTAATGTTATACACTCATAAGAAATAGATCTTCAAAGAAAGGGAAAAGGGAGAGAGGAAGTAAACAGACATTATTACTTTTTATATGATCTTTAAAGCGACTCGGTAGAGATTTACATGAGTTACTCATCCATTTTAGAAAGAAAACCAAGGCAGGTTTGCGGGCAGAGAACGTGGGTCAGCTGGCGAGGGGTGGCGGTGATGGTATGTGTGAGGCACTTGTCACTTGTTAGTTTTTCTCCTGACTGTCACTTCCATGGCGGCACTACTTCAGGTAAGCTGATAACGATAACTTCTTTTATCTATTTAGGAATATTCAGAGCAGGGAATTTAGTTTTGCGTCCAAATCAACGTAGAAACGATCACGTCATTGAATGTAAACAGTAACTTGATTGCTCAGAACACCAGTTGAGTGCAGGATTGAAGTACTGATTTGCGCATTAGTGACCTAAGGAAATTAGTTATTGTTGAATGAGAACTAGAATACTTAATGATCGATAGACTTCTTCCAATGGCGGAATTTGTAATAATGTGAAATTGATTGAAAAAGATAATGATGTATGATCCTCAGCCATAATGACAGTGGTCAGGTGATCATATTTAAGTGGGATGCCTTTACCCTTAAAGGTCTTACCTTTGTGCTCAGTGGTCGTGATACATGTTACATATCAACATTTTTATATAAAGGTTTGATTTAGTTCCGCATTTCCATCAGCATTAGACGTTGGGTGAATTTGTTTTGCCATGTTACTTTAGTGTTCAGAGATTACAGTAACAGTTACAGAGCTTGATTTAGAGTAGTATATTTAATGAATGTTGCCGAATATTGTGGTAGTAGTAAGGGTTATGCATACGAGAGAAAATGTTGGGTTGTTCAAGGTAAACGTTTGAATAGTCCAAAAGAGAAGACAGTAGTTGATTATTTTCCTGGGCCACTTTGTTGATAGCTTTCCTGACTTTTCTGAAAGGTGAAATTCGTTGCATTTATTGAGAAGTGCAAAGTTGACAGGATTATGAGAGAATATATGGCAATTATTGTCAGAGTATGTGGCAGTTATTTCTTAGTTGTTTTCTGCGGGTCTCTCTAAACTGCGAATGCCAATGAATATTGCTGAACATCAGCAAGAACCATGCCGTAAGTGTCATTATGAAACAGCATACACATCTCCAGAAACCTTAGAGATGTGGAACAAGAGTATTATTCATATATGAGGCAGTAGTAGTTTGACAGGTTTGTGCTAACACTTAATGTTTTCATGAACTCAGTACGTAGATGTGTCCTTAAAGTAATGTCTACATTGATCATAGGATTACCGTACTTTGTTGTACTAATAAAATGTATGATGAATGTAATAAAATGTATGATGAATTATACATTTCTTGTCACACTTTTAACATACAAAAATACTTAAACCAGTTGTCTGTTGATATGCTGTATAAGGGGCAGGACACCCTTGGTAGTTGATTGTGAGTTAGCGCTATATGGTCTAAGGCATTTTCAAATCCTTGGTATGGTAAATAGTAGAGTATTGAGTCAGAAGTCAAAGGAGGTGAGGTGAATGTTGCTCAAAGTCAAGAATTTTGCATAAAGTTTCTTGTGTGATGGAGTTATCTTTTGTACTGTGAATGTAGTTTGCACATCAGCATGAGTATGATGCAAAATAGGAGGACCTTAGGAATGTGCATGCATGATTTCTGTTGTGACTTAAGAATAGTTGATTTGGATTTTTTTTTAGATTTTTGAATAACAGTATTTTACTGTATGTGTGTTTTTGATTACAGTGGAGGAGGTTTAACTTCTTCGATGTTAAGGCTGGTGTTGATGGTGGAAAGGTAGCTGAAGTGGTAAAGGTAAGCTAAGTTTTCATGGATTTCTGTAAAGCTGTTATAACTGAATATAATAAGCAGAAATATCAAGAATTATAAAGATCAAACTAGAGATATATTTTTTCTTGCTGTGAATGAACTAAAACCACATAAATGGCCATATGAATTACTTCAGACTTATTTCAGAAAGTAAACCTTTTTATTAGAATTTGATAACTAATCCTTACCCATTAAGGTAAGTAGATAGATTGAGAAAAATGCAGTATAATGATTGAATTGATTTATTGCTGCAATGATTTTTTTTTTTTTGTCTTTTCACCAAGTCCTGTGTTAGTGAAGTAGTGTCAGGAACAGAAGAATGGCTTCATTTGCTCTCATCCACTTTCCAGCTTTCATGTATAATGCATTGAAAAAAAAGTCCCCATCCACAACCAAGCCCCATGAAATATTCTGTAGTTTGTCCTGACCATTTCATGTGTCCTCGTTCAGACCATTAACAACACATCACTCCATGTCACATTGCTCTAATTTCTCTAGCTCGTGCATGCTTTTAACTCACCTTTCCATCTCCTTTTTGGTCTCCCCTTCCCCATGCTGTCTTCATTTTTGATTTGTGTGTTCTCTTATTCGTTTATTGTCCCTCATCCTTTCCGTATCTCCAAATCATTTCAGCACTTTTGTTAGCTTTCTGAGTCATACTCTGCTTACTAACACGCATCTCTTTCACTGTTATTCCTTATGCCATCAACTCTTCTCACATAATCTATTGCCTTTTGTCATTCCATTTCCAACACATCCACCTTCATCTGCTCTATTTCATCAAGGGCACAAGACATGCACCCTTAAAATACAGCCAGGACTATTTTATCATTACACATACCCATCTTTTCCCTCACAGACAGTTACCTCCCCTACACATTCTGCAAGGCATATAGTAAATCTGACTCCTTTCCCACTTTGTGATTCATTCTGGCTCCCATAATTACATCTGCTACCATGTCCTCTCCCTGGAACTAAAGCACTCCACTTCACTTCTTCCCCATTGTAACTCATATTAGTTGATAGTTCTGCTCAAATGTACTCGAAGCATTGCAACTTAAATTATTGATACCTCAGAAATCTGGAAAAACAAAGATCCTGCAGTATCTAGGTCCCAGACTTTCTGGATTTTATTTTATATTTTTTCTGTATGACATCATACTTGTATCTACTTTCATGTCAAAAATGGTTAGAATTTTGAATAGGAAATGCTGTTGAAATATTGATTTATTATAAAAGTACAAGTCAAGTTCCAACACAAGATAACTTTATAGACAGCTGACACAAAACTGTGATGATCTGATCTACTAAATGTTTGGTATATAGAATAATGTCAATGTGAATAATCTGCAACTTGAGTTATCTTTCAGGAGGCAGAAGTGACTTGTACAGCAGCAGGTCGTGGCCATGTGTACATCGGGGATACACACGGATGGGTTCATAGCCTCACACGGCAGCTGAAACTGAATTCCTTTCAAGCACATAATAAACCGGTGAACTCAATAACTGCTTTTGATCATACTAGTGTCATCATCACTGTTGCTGTAAGTAATCTACCGTATTTGTGAAATTCTATCATATGTATTGTATTCTTTTTCAAAGAGGCTTTTCTCAGACTTTTTTGTCTCTTTACATATGTAGAAATTCTTTGGATACTTAGTAGTTTTGCTAGGTATTTGATGAGAGTTATTCAGTCACATATAGAGCTTTTCTTAAAACTGCATAGTGATCATAGATTTGTGGTTAAGTCATGTAGTATTGATGGTTTTGTACTTGTAGAAACATGATTGACAAATTTATTAACAAAAATGATGCTGGATTCATGTAACAAGTAAAGTGCTGCTGGAATCAGTTTTAAGACCAGCTGTTTTCTTGATACATAATAAAGTAATTGTTAGTAGGCTGTGTTGTAAGGTATCCAAAATCACAGGTGACACTGAAGAGAGAAATTTTCATAAGAAAATGAATGTCTACAACTGCAACCTGGTACAGACGTATTGATAGATCAAGTGAACAAGTGGCAAAAGAAATTTGATATCAGTCAGTGCAAAGTTTTACACATAAAAAAAATGACAGAACCAAGTAAGCAGTAAAAAAAAGGCAAGACAAATTATAGGCAAGCAAATTTGTCTTAAGATATTCCTATGTGGTATACTTGCAAGTCTCTCTTATTATGTCAGCCTTCATAGCAGGAATATATTGATTTTGCTTACTTTCATATTTTTTATTTTTACAATTGGTATTCCAACCCTGGCCTTTGACCTGATCTTACGTGTAATTGTAAAGTAAAAGGAAGTGGTGTTGAAGGTGTAATGAGATGCACTTGTCAAGGAAGAGGTAATGATGTTTTTATTGAGGTTGAAGAAAAAAAATTATTTGTCTAGAGTGAAATTGATATAAGTGTATTGACGATGTGAAAATGCACCATTGGACATTGCATTAATGCATTTTATGATCTGTATTAACTAAAATTTTGCGTTTCTTTTCTGGATCTACTATGTTAATGCATATTGCTCTGTTGTAAAAAAAAAATTGGGTATGATTTAGAGTACCTCATCAACAAAAACTATTCTCTGAAATCATATTAATGTAAGATCCAACTGTGTATGTAAAAATTAATTCCACTTTTTCATGTTTTTTGTTTTTCTATAATTTGTGTTATTTGTTGCTTATATATTTTTTAAGGATGGCAATGATGGGCCCTCAGAGATCAAAGTTTGGGCACCAGATAAACCTGATGTTCAAGGTCATCCTCTGTGTCTTCGAACACTGTGCCCTGACCCAAGGCCAGTTCATGCTGGGTCTAAGTCAAATTCAGGGCACCAACAAGGTGTGAAGGTGCCTAAGGTTACTGCTGTAGCTGTTCATCCCATTTTATCAATGATGGCTGTGGGGTTTTCTGATGGTGCAATCATGTTGTACAGAGGTTGGTATTATGTTGCTCAAGGTTAGCGAGTATATATTTAAAAACAGATGCATATTTTTAAGGCATTTTGCATTGTAATTATGTATTGTATTTCCATTTTGAAACAAAACATGACCCTTTTGGGACTTTGTTTTAGATCATAGACCCATTAAATCTTTTAAGTGTAAAGGGAAAGTCACATCCAAATAAATTTTTGATTTGTCACTCACCCTTTCTGCCATATCTTATCTTCTCTCCTCCCAGCAGATTATGTGATATTGTATATTCCTTTTCTAAAGTTTTTAAGTTATCATGAGACAGATATACATGACTGTTTGATGGGTTCCTTTTCATATGCAGTAATGCTGTTGACTTTGATTCTTTACAGGTGAAGTGACCCGTGAACGAGGTAGTAAACACAGAGTTATGTTGACAGTCTCAAGTGGCATCACTTCTCTGCATATTCGTCACACTACACGCTCAACCCATCTTTTTGTGACCTCTCAAACTAATATTTATTGTGTCAACTGTACTGTTAGAGACAAGGAAACCACTGTAAGTAACTTTTGAATTCTTGATTTATTAAAATAGTTTGTTTAGATGACTAAGATTACATGTAAGAGGGGCTTCTTAGTTGAGGAATATATGGAAATACACAGAGATCTTGGTGTGTGAACGGGGGTCCACAGAGCTACCCTGCTGTAAAGCAGGAGTAAGCTTTTAATGTATAGATTGATGATACCAAAGTAAGTAGCCATCACATAACTACTAATCTCTTAAGATTTTTTGGTTGAATTATTGCAAAGCTGATGTTTTTCTTTTTCTCTTTGTTGATAGGTGGATCTTGACTCAGTTGGATGCCAGCCCGGCTGTGCAACGTTGGCTGATGGTCGGCATGAGCACCATTTCCTGGTAGCTAGACCTGATGTAAGTGCTATACTGTTGATGAATTAGTTCTTAAATTTTGGGAGGTACTGTAAAGCATTCAGTGATTGCTTTTTTGAAATTGTTGTATTCAATAGGTAGTAAATGGTAAGCAGCCACTACCCACCTGGGTATGGGGAGGGGTAGTGGCAGCTAAATAATGAGTCAGCACTTCAATAATTGTCACATTGCACTTGTCTGACCTACAAAGCGTTCTTTTCTTTCTGATTCACCCACATGTGGACTGCTGACATTCTTTCCACAAACACAATCTCTCCTTCTCTCATTCTTTGTAATTAGATGTTCCTGTGGTTAGTGCTTTGTATTATCCCTGCCCTTTAGTAAAATGGTATTAGTAGGAGATAGAAGTCATAGATAGGAACATAAGTCATGAGCATTAATTAGAAACATCAGGTAGAAGTTAGAGGTAGGAACATTAGGTATGACCATTAAGTAGAAGTAGTAGGTTGTTGGAACATTAGGAAGGAGCATTAGGTAGACACATTAGGTTGAAGTAGTCAGTAGGAATTAGGTAGAAGCCTCTAAAAACTCTGTGTTAAGAGTTTTCCTTTGCCAGTGGCCTGTTAAGGGTGACATTAAAGGCTAAGAAGTGGCACTGAAGTTCACTGGTTATGGAGACTTTTGCTGTGGCCACCCCATTGAGGGAGTTCCTAAAGGGAATGGACATTAGAGGTATAGATTGACAGATTAATACTTAAATGTATTAACCATTATCCATTATCTTTATTCTTCAGCAAAAGGTTTTTAAGAACCCTGTGTATTTTTATGATGCGTATTTATGCAGCACTTCAGCAAAAAGGTTTTTAAGAACCCCATGTATTTTTATGATGCGTATTTATGCAGCACTTCTTTGATTTCATCATTCTATTTATATTTATGACCAGATATGTAATGGTTTCTTCACCTTAATCAGTTTGTAGTCAGTCCCACATCTCTCATGTTTTCCCCACTCAGCAGCCCTTGGACAGATGCAAAGCAATATTTCCCTGTTAGGAACGCTAGACCCTCGGTATAGTTTATTCCTGACCCAGTTTATTCCTGACTAATTGTAGAAAAGTTTTTCGTTTTTTTTCAGGCCATATACAGTTACACGACTGACAGTAGAGGATCTTGTTATGTATTTGAGGGAGAGAAGTCCATGGTTGCATGGTTTAGAGGATACCTTATTGTTGCAGCCACTGATAAGGGAGTACAGACCAACAGGTGAGTCATAAATTTAGATGAGAGATAATATCAAATAGTGTAGAGGGGAAATGTTTTTATTGTGCAATTAATGTTAATAGAATTAAGGTATTTAAGTTTAACAGTGGAGAGAGATAGCGTGTTTGAAGTGTTTCTTTGAATGTAGTTGACATGGTGGAAGTGGAGTGTTTTAGATATCTGGGAGTGGACATGTTACTGGATGGACCCATGGGAGCTGAAATAACGTTAGGATGGATGAGAGGGCAAAGGTCCTCGGTGTATTGAGGAATGGGCAAGGGTGTGTTTTATGGTATAGTAGCCTGATTGGTGTTGTATGGATGCAAGGTGTTTACCCAAGATAGAAAAGAATGGAAGAGGGTGGATGAGTTGGAAATGAAATGCTTGAGGACAATATTTGGTGTGAGGAGGGTCAACCAAATAAGAAATGATAAGGTAAGAGTAAGGTGTGGTAGTAAGAAGGGTATGTTTGGGAGAGTTGAGGAAGGTGTGCTGAAATGGTTTGGACATATGGAAAAAATAAGTGAGAAGATTCTGTTGAGGAGGATTTACTTGGCAGAAGTGGCAGGAACAAGGAGAGGATGAAGACTGAGGATGAAATGGAAAGATGGAATTTTGACTGATCTGGGTGTGAACATGCAAGAAAGTGTGAGACATGCTTGGGTTAGAGTGAATTGGAATAATGTGATATACAAGAAGTGACTTGCAGTCAATGGGCTAAATTAAGTTCTTCATAAACTGGGAAGTCTGGGTAAACCACAAAAAGGTCTGTTGGACATGGTTGTAGATAGGTAACTAAGATTTTGGTGCATTATAAATGACAGCAAGAGAGTGGATGAGAGCAAGTTAGTCCTTTTTTCATCAGTTTCTGACACTGCTGTTACACAGGAAATGATGGATGAGTATTTGAAATTTTACTGGTATAGATTTTGTTAGCAGATTCTGTTCATTCAGTGACTGGTGTGAAACCACTTCCAGACTTCCTGATCAGTTGCACTTAACCTGACTGTTGGATTTGCCCCAGCCATTTCTTCATTTTCAATATTGGCATCCCCATTTTCTTTTTCATGCCCTGTGCTTGCATAGATCTGATTAGCTTTTCTCTTATAATTTTTCATAAGAAATCCATGCGTATATTTCTTCCCATCTTAGCCACACTTTCCTTTCAATAAACATTATACATAATTGTCCTGACCCTAATTGACCATCCAAATTCTGCTCCTTTATCTCTGAAATTCCATATTCATTGTTAGATTTCTTAGCTGCTATGGATGCTTTTCCAACAATTTTAAGATGTTTAACCTCGCACCTTTCCTAAATGCCTTATTTTGTCTGCAGAGCCAGTGAACGAAGTATCACAGTTTATGATCTTACCAATAAATTAGTGGCCTTAAGTACCCGAGTGCGAGGCTTGGCTGGAGTTGTGGGAGAGTGGGGAGGCCTCTACTTGGTTACCACGGAACCCTCATTGATTCTAATGTCTGAAAAAGATCTTCATAGTAAATTCCAACTCCTTTTTAAGAAGAACCAGTTTGATATTGCTATCAGGTAAGCTAGAGGTGTAACAGTATGAATGCTGTAATGTTTTGAAATATATGGATTATCTGTTTAGAGGTAACTGCCATTATTGTCACAAGAACAGAACTCACTAAATGTGTCCATAGACATTATAGTAATATAATGTGTTAGGTTGTGTAGATTTGGAAAGGACACAGTACGCTTTTGCGTTGAGATGAATTATAGTCAGAATTGAGCCATGGAATGTATGTAGTTTTGTACTACAGTTTAGTTATTTCTTTACACATTCTCATATATAATTTCAAGTTGTATTAGTTTACTTGAGCTTAAGGTATTACAACTTTTCCATCAATTTTCCATTGTTTATTATCCATATCTTTGTCAGCCATCCATCCATTGCCTCCCTGTGATCACTTTTCACATATTGACTCTTGAGAACTTTCTTATACTGTACCATTTCATAGTAATAAAATTTCTTTTGTAAGGGCTTAATAGTAAAACTTTCTATTTGTACAGTTATTGTGTAATCCACCATCCAAGAAGGATGCTACTACTAGAAATAGAAAAAAATTCAGATCATTGTTCAGAAGGAAATATTTTACCCCTTAACTCTCTTGGTGCTGTGGGCACGCATTGATGCTTTGCGTAGCAGGTTGCTGCTGGTGTCAGTCTAAACACTTAAATTTCCTACAAGTTGAATTCTGCACATTGTAGACTTTGTTGTTTCCTACAAGTTGAATTTTGTGCGCATTGTAGACTTTGTTTTCTGGCTATAAATAGCAATCCAAATAAGTGATGAGTCACTGGAACTACTTGGATCCCTCAGTAACCCAATTGTGACCATGCCTTCTCTTTGGACTTGTTGCTTGATTGATGCCATTGCTGCTCTTGATGCCACATTGCCAGTTGTGCGTACACTGCTATCAAGCATATGGGAGTTAAGTCTTTTAGGATCATGTATATCACTGCCCTGGAAGTGGTTTGGTGTTTTTTATGTATATAGGGTCAACACAGTTTTTTAGACCCAAGGGTAGTAGACCATTGCAGTTATATATATATATAT
>JAUUDY010024210.1:0-15916 GCA_032361765.1 Panulirus inflatus
TGGAAGGTAATGGTTTTTACAAAGCCTGAAAATTTATGAAAATTAGCCAAGAGATATCAGAATAAAGCTGTTATTGAGAGAGGAGAGTGAGTTGAATGTGTATTACATACAAGGAGGGAGTGTGAATAATTGGAAGATGTTTAAAAGAAAGTAGCAGGTGAAGAGGAAGATGCAAGGGATGGAGAGTATCGGCACACTTCATGGAAAATGTATCCGAGTAGGAAGAGGGGAGAGTGAGTGGTTCTAGGTGAAGATTGGTCGGTGGCAGGGTTATTTGTTGTCATGTTGGATGTATAATCTGAATTTGGATGGGAAGATGAATGCATGGGTCTTAGAGAGAGGGGCAGGTCTTCAGTCTGTTGCACATAGTGAGGATCTTACCTAATGCATGAATTTATAATAATCTACATAATTTGAAAAATAATGGAGGAAGTAGGTGAAATAGATGGGAGTCTTACCTGGCTGTAGCCATCAAGTAGTGTATCCACTTGATTAGCTACATGAATTTGAGTTTTGTGTGTATTCTTAAGATAATTGGAATCTTATAGGTATGTTCAAGATTAAAAGAACAAATACAGAATTTTTCAAATACCAGTCTTGTCAAGCATTCTTCCCTGGCCTTTTCATTTTTTTTCATAGTAAATTTTTGTTAACCATTTAACATTCCTCATGATTAATTGATGCTTGTAACCATAGATTTATTTTTGATTGTTTAACCTTTTATTTTCTTGTTATAAATTCTGACGCAATCTTTGTCTCTCTTGAAGCCCTTGTGCCCAAAGTAGATTGATGAACTTCTGGTCTTCTCATGACATATATACTTATGGTCAGTTCTTGTAATTTTCTAAACCCTTTTTAAAGAAAATATCTCTAAATTTCTCTATAAATGATATCCATATTCAAAAGTTTGGTGTTATGAAGAAGTTGTTACCAACATTTAAAAGTTAAAAGTTCCTGAAGCTGCTGTTGCACAAGGTGAAAAGTAAGTGATGACTCTTAAGGATTTATAGATTTTAGTGATAGTACCATATGATATTTTTCATTTAAACACTTGGCAGTTGGTTTTGTTTTAAGCTCTTTTTTTCATTGTTTTATAATGATACAGTCATAGCTATGTTGTTTTTGCAGGTTTGTGCAATCTGTTTAGAGGGTTATCGGTGCCAGCCTCTAAAAGTCTTAGCAATTTACACATTCAGCAAGCGTTGTGTGGTGGAGGAATTTGAAAACAAGCCGCATAAAACTCCGGGATATTGCACCGTTTCGCACTTCAACGTTGTCCATGTTGATTGTTATCTTGCAGCTGTAAGGTGTGTTATCATTAGATATGTTCAAGTCATGCTATATATGTACTCTGTATTATTTGATTTGATTTTATAACCCCTGGACCCCTTTTATACGGCTCGCTCTTGTAGCTGGTGACTCTACCTCTCTACAAGTTCGACCTGACTGTACATAAACACTTTGATGGCACGAGTGGGTCGATGGTGCTAATATACCTCACACAAGATTCCCCCTCCTCCTCACAGGGAAGAGAATCCCCCCCTCCGTCAAGATGGCAGGCCCTCCCGGGGGTACCTCACGGCTCTGTGAACTTAAGAGGGAGTTGAAGGAGCTCAAAGACTGGTAGTCTGAGGCTTTCCTCTCTTTTTCCACCCGAGAACACACGGTATGTGGATGGAGGTGCACCCTGCGGTGTCTTCACCGTCCGTTCCGAGAAACACAAGAAAGACATTAGGTTTCGAGGGGGCGCGGGCACCTAAGACTTAATAAACGGTACATGAGAGTTTTAATGGATTGTACTCACAGCCGGCCCTAGGCTGCCTGCCAGACACGCACGACCGGCGGCACATCTCAGCTCCCAACACCGCGTAGCCAGACCCTTTAACGTTCAGCCTCTCTACCAGGTTTTGCGGTGGTTCAGTGAAGGTTTCATACACGCGCTGTACCGCGACAGAAGTTATTTCACATGTGACGCTTTTACGAAAATACTTGTGGCTAGATTCGGAACGATGAGTACCCATGGAGTGAGGCGGTCAGGGCGAAGCGACATTGGTCTGTTGTTGGACGAGTCTGTTCCTCACTGTTGAGTTGAAATCCTATTTCATCACTTCTAACACCGGTGAAGACCACCGTCATTTGTTCTGGCAGATTCTAAAACATAACATTACCTGCACTGAATGTGGTAAATTCTTTAGTTATTAGAATAAACAGCTACCCACAGGTACCCAGACTGTGTATCTGTAAGGAAAATGATAAACAAAGGAAAGTCTGTATTCACGGAGAAACGTTGGCTCGACAAGAAGATAGAGCGGTGTCGCCTCCAGAAAGCGGTAACGCTCCCACCTTAGTGAGGTAGCGTCAGGAACAAACTATGGCCCCCACCTGCACACGTCCACTTTCTAACTGTTATGTATGACGTACTGAAACTAGAGCCTATTTTCCACAGCTAAGCCTCACAGACCATTCTATGGTTCCCCTTAACAGCTTCATATGCCCTGGTTCAGTTAATTGACACCCTATACACCACATCGATTCCAATTTATTCCATTCCATGTAGGCCTCTTACCCTCTTTAATGTTCAGGCCCAGATATCTCAAAGCCTCCTTCATTCTATTCTTCCATCTCCTTCTCGATCTCTCCCTAGCTCCTTCCTTTCGTGTACATCTACTTAATCACTGTTTCTTCGCTCATCCTCTCTATATGATCGAACCATTTCAGCACACCCTGGTCAGCTCTCTCGGTCAGACTTGCGCTCACAACCTCACCTTTCTCTTACACTATCGTTTCTGACGTGATCGACCCGCCACACGCAACATACCGATCTCAGACATTTGATTTCCAATACGTCCACCCTGTGCCTGTCTTTTGCGTTCGAGGCTCAAGAATCACATCCGCTGTCACGTCCAGTCCCATGTACCTAAATTACTCCCCTTTTTCCAGGTCTTCCCCATTCAAATTTACATTCAGAATATCCACTCTCCTCCCAGTGCTGCACATCACCATCTTACTTTAATTTAAAGTTACTTTCAACTTTCTCCTTTCAAACACTTTCCCAAACTCTGTGGTTGTTCTCTGGAGTCTGCCACTAGAAACAAGTCATCTGCAAATTGCAAGTGATTAACATTCCATCCCTCATCCCACCCCCAGCATACCATATACCCGCCTTTCGCTCTAAGACATTTTTATTCCCTTCCTTACCACCCCGTCCATTAACAGATGAGCCCATAACAATGACATTATAACTCCTTGAGGGAGAACCACTTTCATCGGGAAACCACTCACCTTCCTCCATTCCCACTTGCACACGTGCCTTATTATCGTGGTAAAAGTTCTTCACTGCGTTAAGAAACTTTCCATTTAATCCAAACATTCGAAGCACTTTCCACAAGGCTTCTATATCACCCCTATCATACACTTTCTCCAGATCCACATATGCCAAATGCAATTCACTCTTTCTCCAGCATTTCTCAAGCTCTTCTAAGCAGACTCCTGATCCACAAAGTCTTTACCTCCCTCGACGCCACACTCACCATCCATGCTTCCACCTTATCAATCATCATCACAGGCAAACTGTATACTGTAAAGTAGGCTACGTGTAGGATGCCCAACCAGCGTGTTCCGTTATCTCTAACCCTTTCCTATATCCTCGTCTCACAAGTTTACGATACGAAGTACAATGACATGGGAAACTGACCGTTCCCTCCAATCATACTTGCAACGATAGCGAGTGAAAATAAAGAAAAAAAAAAAAGGTCGCCTTCAAAAACTATTCGCGACTCCCAATATATAAAGGAAATCGATGATAAACCAATGGACAGTCACGAACGTTGGTTTAAAGCCACCACGAGTGCCAACACAGAGGCGACACAGGCTGGGTACTTCAGGTAAAAACATCGTCACTCACCATCTTCGTTTCGGTCTTCTTAGTAAGGGTTCGGCATGTCTCCTCTCAACCATTTCCAGGAGCCTACTTGATTTGGCACTACACTACCAGCTTATTCCAAGGCACTGCCTCATTTGCCAGTGCGCTAACAGCTTGTTCCAGGATCCTGCCTCATATGCCAGTGCGCTACCACCTTTTTCCATGGTCCTGCTTCATTTGCCAGTGCCCAACCAGCTTGTTCCAGGATCCCACCTCTTGATCGGGCATGACAGGCTATCGACTGCCTGTTCTGGGCAGCGAGTGTATCGATATAACAAAGAGGTGTTCAGAACACTGCATAGGAACGGAGGAGTTTGGCCTGTGGGTGGACATGAGTTTCAGCCAAGGAAGGGAGTACTGGAGCTCATTCATCTATCGATGGAGCTATATAGTGCTTCGACAGGAGGAGGCAACAATATGATTCGATCGCTTCACACACACACCCGCAGTTACTTTAAAGGAGTTTAATGCCATTTCTTTTTACTTTTGATCTATTTTACGAGAAAAGGGGGAATATCAAATACGAAAACTACGCGTATTTGTGGGCTAAAATCTTCGAAGATATTAAATAATATTAAGGTTGGGTCACCCTTAAAGAAAAGTCACATCTTCCGAGTAAGGAAAGAGGAGAAATGATTCTGAGTCCAAAATGGACCCATTCTTAACTGATTATCACAGCAGGTTAAACTTATATACGATTATCTCTTTCTCTTCCTTAAAGCACCAGGTCCTTGAGGCAAAAATGACCATTAAAAACGAATTTGATCCTCATATACTGTGCAGTCGTTTTGTTTATTCAACACCTTCGAGTCAGAATCTGGGTTCCTGGAGACGGCGAGAAAACATGCATATCCATCAGACGCTCCTGGGCAGTGCGCAGACTCGGGTTATGTCTCATGAGATGATGAACGCCCCTTGTGTATCAACGAGTAAATCAACATCAAGAATCCATCAGGATCGAGCTGTAACATGTACCGGGCAGGGAGGTAAAGGCAGACAGGCAGAAGGCGATGAAGATCGGGCACCAGGCGTTGCTGTGGTCCACTAATTTTCAGCGGAACTTTGTACCCAGGGAGATCAGGGCCCGTTGTCATGGCATGTTTCAGGCTGAGGTCACACCTATAATGTATGAGGACATCAAGTTTTCATTGCCTACCGGCCGGAATTAGGCAACACAATTCAAGATGAAGACCTCTTGCCTCGCCTCAGCCACTCTCGTTACCTAGTTCGTAAAACACTCACGGCCAGTTGACTAGCAGCAAACGTCCTAATCCATGGCGGAGCAATTGCATTGCCAGCAGTAAAATGAATATCTTGTTTGACTTGATCACCGTTTCCCGCGTTAGAGAGGTTGCGCCAGGAACAGACGAAAAAATGGCCGTATTCGCTCACATCCATTCTTTAGTTGTCATGTGTTATAATCCCACATCACAAATCCCTATCTACAATTAGGCTACACAGGCCTTTCTGTGGTTTATCCAGGAAGATCCACATGTCTTAGTTTAGTCCATCAACAGCACGTCGAACCCTGTATGCCATATCATTCCAATTCACTCTATCCCGTGCACGCCTTCCACCCTCCTGCATGCCCAGGCCCCAATCACTCAATATCTTTTTCACTCCATCCTTCCATCTCCGATTTAGTGTACTCCTTCTCCTTGTTCCCTCCAATTCTGACACATATATCCTCTTTATCAACATCTCCTCCGTCATTCTCTCCAAATGTCCGAACCATTTCAGTACACTCCTCTTCAGCTCTCTCCACCACACTGTTTCAATTACCACACCTCTCTCTTACCCTTTTATTACTTACCCAATCAAACCATCTAACACTACATATTGTCCCCAAACGCTTCAGTACCAATACATCCACCCTTCTCATGCTGAGCACATGCTGAGCATCCATACAACACTGCTGGGATTTCAAACGTGCCCATTCATGACAGCTGTATCCAGCAACATACCTCATGGTAGATACATCAAAGCAACATACTTCATGATAGATATATCCGGTAACATAATTCATGCCAGATATATCAAGTAACATACTTTATGGCGGATGTATCTAGGAACATACTTCATGGCAGATATATCCACCAACATACTTCATGGCAGATATATCCAGCAACATACCTCATGCCAGATCTATCCAGCAATGTACTTCATGGCAGATATATCCAGTAACATACTTCATGGCATATATATCCAGTAACATACTTCATGGCAGATATATCCGGTAGCACACTTCATGCCAGATATATCCAGTAACATACTTCATGACAGATACATCCAGTAACATACTTCATGACCGATATACCCGGTGGCATACTTCATTGCAGATATACCCGGTAGCATACTTCACGCCAGGTATATCCAATAACACACTTCATGGCAGAACGAACACTCATTATCTGCACACTGTGAATCCCTCTCAGTAACGTAGTCTAATTCCTTTCCATTTATACCGAGCATTACATCTTCTTAAACTCGTCCTCTCGGGTACGAGGACTGAAAGATTCAAGAACCTCGGATAACCCGCCTAAGAGTGTGGTTAAATGTTGTTATTCCTGACAAAGAGACAGATGTAACGTTCTTGTATGTGTTTCACCTTGCATTTTCCTTCATCTTCACGCCATTTTCGGCGTAGTAAGCGTGTTAGGTTATTAGGGGCCTGTAACTCGAAAAATAAGCATCCCCCCAAAAAAAGAAAAGGAACGAATGTTAAAAAAAGAAAAAAAAAAAACACTGTCACCAGATTCATCAGCGTGAAAATCTGGTTCAGAATCTCCTTATCCTAGTTCACAAGCCTAAGGCTGACTTTGCTTCCATAGTAGGCCCCTTACCAACTTATTCACAAAGGAAGGAACAGAGAAGGGGGCCAAGTGGGGATTTCCCTCAAAGGCTCAGTCCTCTGTTCTTAACGCTACCTCGCTAACAAGGGAGATGGTGAATAGTATGAAAAAAAAAATCTGCATATTTGGTCACACTATATTTGCTGATGGCACATGCATTAAATATTGTAAAGCATACAGCATTGTTTTTCAATAACAAATTTTCCCATAATTATAGCTTATTATTTAATCTTTTGATGTGATCACAAAGGATGTTAACAAGCCGAACTTTTATTGAAGCAAAGTAAAAGTTGGTGTGTATTGTCCATTTTTTTCTTTCTTAGCATAACTGCACATCACTTCAAATTACATTTACTTAAGGCCCACACTTATACAGTAATAAGTAATGCCAAGCACTTATGGGCTGCAAGAAACTGTTTGCTGGGCCAAATAAGACCCACAGGCTGTAGTTAGCCACCCCAGACTTAAGACTACCTATTCCACAGAGAGAGGAGAACAAAGACATAATTACCTTTGTTTTCATCATGGGTCTTTATCATATCAAAACATAACTTTTCTTGAAAATAACAACAAAAGCCATATCTAGAAGGCATGACTGGCAAAAAAAAAAAAAAAATGGATGGCACGAACTGTGAGATAACTCCTCTTTACCAACACAATGGTGTGTGTAAGAAACAAGCTGAAAGGAAAAATGGTATATGATGACAGCACTAAGAAATTCAAAAGGCTGCTTAATAGAACTATGAGGCAATAAAATGGGATCCCACAAGAATAAGGTTTCCTATCCATAAATATAAACAAGACTAAAAAAAATTTAAATTCTGACGTACACTAAAACAAAAACAACAAATGAAAAACAAACAGATGTGCACATAGACAAAGTACAGTATAAAGAAAGTGAAGAGTTGAGAAAATTAAGAAAATAAATAAAGACTGCCTGCTGACTCACTGGAAGCTTTGGTGGGGTGACTTCAGGGGTGGCCCAAATTAGGGTGGTAATCCCACGGGTTGCAAGCTCATGGGCGGTTACTGATCGGGCTGGACCCACCCACAGCCCTGACCACACTTGGCTCAGACCCAACTCAGGCAATCTTTTCTGCATTACCCTTTCTGCTCAATAACAAAACGTACCAAATTACCTTCAGTTAAAAAAAGTTTATTGTATAGAATAAGATTTAGCATTCATATATTTTGTTTAGAACTGGTACAACTGACTGATATTCTCCTTTTAATGCTAGGAGGAGCAGTGATCTATCTTTATGAGAGAGAAAGTCTGGGAAGTTGAGGACTCCCATGGGTAACCTCTTTTACCTTACATCAATATGCAACTATCAGTGTCTTGAAAGCATTTATACAAGGATTACCCACTTTCCATTCTGGCAACACAATAGAAGAAATTACTACAAGCATTAACAAACATTGTTCATTTTGGCTCTCTTGTTCTAGTCTATGGACTCTCATTGTCTTTTCATTCTTCCATGAAAGCCCCTAGATTGTGTGATTTTTGTTTTCCAAACCTTTCAATAATCTAAAAACTTCCATCACACCTCATCTGATTCTTAGTGAGTGTTGTCAGTCCCATTTTATTGTTCTCTCTCCATAGACTGGTCCCTAAGCTCAGGTACTAATCTCTGGGTCTTTCATTGCATCATCTACTTTTTCTGCAACATTAGCAACTAGAGCTAGTGGCTTTACATTATGGGCAACACAAACACCTAGATCTTTTTCTTTCTAGGTTTTCTTCAGCTTTGTTCCACCCATTCTTTATCTATATATCCTCTATTCTTCTTCTGATATGTTCAACTTTGCTCTTGTTTCCAGTTGACACAAGAATCTATTTGCTACTTTTCCATTATATCATTAACTCCATTTCCAAGTCCAAGAGGGAATCAGGTAAATAAAACATTTGATACATCCTTCCCCCACACCTCCTCAACCCATGGCCAATGAGGCTTGTGAAACAACACTCCACACTAAAATTAAAGCTTCATAATCCTTCACTATGCACACTACATTCAGTCATCAAGTGAGACTATCATTTACATTTACCCAACCCCACACACAAAGCAACTTCTACTGCAACGAATCTCCAATCATCCTCATCTGAAGTATGTTCAAAGGAAAAGTGCCTCAGAGCTATCACCAATCCTTGCTCACATATAATGACCTGTCTAAAAACCCAGACTTTCCCCTCTGTTTGAAAGCAATCCTTGGTGCAGCCCTTCACTAAGGAGACTGGTCTAACTCCTCCATTGCTCTCACTTCTGCAATCTCCCATCTCTGAAACTCTCCTAAACTCAACTCTCACTTTCTTCAACACTTACAATTCCATTCCATTCCTTTCAGATCACCAGTTGGGATTTTGCAGTGTTAGATCTACTGGTGATCTCTCCAATGTGACTCGCCTTTGGTCCCCTCTCAGGGATTTTAGTGGCACTCTTGTTGTAGCCCTCAAAATCTCCAAAGCTTTAGAAGGGGTGAGGTATAAGTCTTCACCTTCTAAACCCCATCCTATTATCAATGGCATTCCTCTGGGTTCTGTCCCATCCCCTACTCTCTTCTTCTCTTAATAAATGATCTCTCTTCTACTTCTAACCCTATTCACTATTAATCTCATGATTCAACATACTTTTCCTCCTTTTAATATTTGTTTTCTTTCTCATACTGATCTTATTTCCTTTCTTAACTCAGACCTGTGCAGCATTTTGGATTGTAGTAGCAGCAACCTTGTAAAATTTTAGTGCTAATATGCAACTTCTAATAATATATCTTTCTAAGAACTATTTGTTCCTCAATGTTAAATTTCAAAATAACACAATTCAACCTTGTAAAAATACAAACATGATGGCATAACCATCACTTTGTCTTGAAAACCCTATCTAATTAATGTCAAAAAGTCCGCATCCCAAAAGTTGGGAGTGTTATGAAGGTTCCAAAATCATCATTTCTTGTGAGCGGCTGTTTCACATCTACAAGGGTTTGATTTGCCCAAGTATAGAATACTACTCACACATCTGCGGGAGGATCATTCTTCACCTCCTTATTAACTAGAGTGAAATCAAAAGCATTACATTTCATTAACTCTCTTGGCATCACCTCTCTAGAACCTTCCCTTTCCAAATGTCTCAATGTTGTTGCTCTCTCTCTATTCTATATGTATAATTTTGACCATTGTTCTTGAATAATATTTACATGTGTTACATCCTAAGATTTGGCCCCATGACAAACGTTTGACTGCAGGTTTCCACAACTTGTGTGTGGTTGTTGACATCTCCTTTCATCGAACAGCTTCGCTACAGAATTATTTTCCTTCTGCCTTTCCTTCTTCAAATAATCTTTACTTCTTTAGGAGTCAGGACTTCAATCACTTGTGGAGTCCACATTAACTTGTACTTTTCTCTCTCTATTTTTCTTTCACCCAAGATGGCCTTGATTGGGTCATGTTTTACCTGTGCCATTTCGTTCTTTGTATTACAGTGTATTATAATGATTCTGGCAGACGTGGGGAAACCATGATAAAATCAAGTGTACAGTGGTGGGAAGGTGGAGTTGTATTACCAGAACTGACCACTTCATCCTCCTCTTTGCCTCCGAACCTTCTCCATGGTCCGCTCACCAGACAGATGAATGAATTTTACACCCACTACCCTGATCCCCGCCTGCACCCTGTTTCTGGTTGAGTGGGCGGGAATGCGGCCAAGGAGATCTTCCTAGCCCATCATATGCACATTGATTTGTTTGTTGGGTATTGCACTTTGTTTTGCCCTGAATTATGTTGTGACAACTGTATCTCACTGGATTAGGGTAGTCTTTATCCAGTAGCTCCAGTTGTTGGTCGTTTAACAGTGCTGAAATTTGAAATGAACATAATGATTAGGAATTCTGAACAAGATCAAAAGTGGACAGAACCCGCGTAAAATGTATTTTACAAAGCATTGAGCATTCCTCTCTAAGCTCCGCCTCATGTACGATGTTACTTGGTTTCTGTAAACCATTCTTTGTTGGAGTAGTTTCTCATATGGTGATATGAGAAACTACTCCAATAAAGAATGGGAACTTCCGACCAATACGGTGGTATTGGTCGGAAGTTCCCGAGTGGTGTATACGGTAATCATAAGAGCCCTCATGACGCACAGTAATGAGGCTAATCCAAACTTTTCAAGAAACTGTCCCTCTACCCGCGCACCACAGTTGCGCACACGAGTGATACGACCCTTGCACAACACATCCTGAATGACTGCAACCAGCCACAAGCTGCCCTCTCGCACTGTTCTAAGTGGCATTAGATATCAGCAAAGCATTTGACACTTTCTCAGTGAATCCTATCGTGAAAGATACGTGACACCATCCTCCACAAAAAGAAAAAAAAAATGTACAAAAGGTGATTAACCAGTTTTATAGCAGGGCGACAATGACCAATTTTAAAGCAGGGCGACAAGCCAGTTTAAATCATAGAGGCTTCACCTCAAGAACCCATGAAACTCTAAAAGTGGAGTTCATCAAGGAGACTATCTTCCTCCAACCTCCTTCTGTATCTTTCTGCAATACCTTCCAACACCTTCCACAGTCCTTGCTAGGAAAATTTTCTCATGCAGATGACTTCACAGTCTCATCACGACCCCAGACACTACTCAAGCACAACAGATATGCAACTTTACACCCGAAAGTTAAAACATTGGCTAACTTAAAACAATGTCTACAGCCTCACTAAAAGCCACAATCATCCTCTGAAATCCAAACTGGTACAGATCAATTTGTTCCATCTGATAATCCAGAATAGCCAACCGTTTCCATTTAACACACAATTCTCACATGACGTTCATTCCCCTACAAATTAATACAAAGGCCATAAACAAACTAAATGGAAATGGAATTCCTACCTTTATTCGTTCTGGACTAGGAAAAGAATACTTTAGCATACCAAAGAAACAGTTCATGATCACCCTACAGTATGCCTCACCTGCCTGGTCATCCACCTTTACCAGAAGGCAAACATAGTAAAACTGGAAGCCACTCAAATCAAGGTCCTCAGTTAAATTTTTGGCTTTCCAGCAACCATAAACACAACACATGTACAGCGAAAGTAAAATTCTTCCAGTATTATCTCACTTCAGTGTGCTTGGTACACAATAGCCCAAGGCCCATCTGATCCATAGTATACTGCAATCAACCACCAACCCCCAAATGGAAACAAAAACATTATCTCTGCTTTATTTACACTTTAGCTCTTTATACAAGCAGACCTCCCTCCCCTCCTCCCTCGCTTTCCAATAAACATGATGATTGAAAAACAAATATATTACACAAAATAATTGTTTGAGAAGCACCAAATGAAATTATGATTTGGCAAGTGCATTCCTGACCCAGCATAAATTTATCTTACCTAATGTACAAGAATTGGAAATTACTCTCCCTAGGCTTTTATGAGTGGCTTTTTTGTTCATCTGCATTCTGTACATGAATCATCTCCACAAACAGATGCAACATATCATAGGAACCGTCATGCCCAAGCTATAACTTTCATTTTGAAGACTTTAAACTCTTATTCTTTAAGTGTCCTGTTATCACCTCACCTGAATATGTGGTCTCACCTGTTGGATATGGCTAACTCCTTAAAAAGGGCTTCTAGTGGAGGAAAGTAAGTATATGCATGAACATATATAAAACTCAGATTGCCCTCCCAGTCTAGATACACCAAAGAAGTTAGTAACATTCTCAAGTGCTTGTAGTTGGTTTGTTATTTCAGATGGCTTGGCTTTTTTAGTTGTTCCCTGCAGCCACAGTACTTGGTCGAACTGACTACTATCACAGACCTTTATATATAACATAATAACTAATTGTTGTACATGGTAAAGAAATAAATCAGATGCAGGTGATTAGATAAATGCAATCACTTATCTGCATTCATTGTTCCATTATGAAATGCTAAGTTGGTTTTGTGGTGGCGTTTTCTTAAGTATGGAAGTACATGGGAATGAAAATCAAAAGAGGGCATGCATTGTCATGCCGACATGACATGGGCTAAAGGATGCCCCCATCATAACTATCTGCAATGTAAGGTAAGGTGGTGTAGGTATAAGAATAAAGGATGCAGGAAGGCATAATTTGAACTCCTTGGGGTGTTTCTAAACCCAACTTTTTCAGTTAAAAAAAAGCCATAGAAAGAAGGTAAGACAATAGAAAGAAGAGGATTCCACTATTTTCCTGTCATAGAAACGCAAGAGGTGTTATATTGACCTGTCCTTGTGTGGTTGACCTCCACATTGAAGGTATGGGAAGCAGTAGACAGACTTGTGCTGTGGTTTCCAGGTAGAGGGGCTAAGAAATTGCTGAAGAGAAGTGGCAGCAGGAGAGTTGATAAGGCATAACGCCTTCTACTCTGCCTGAGTTTGAGGAGGAAGAACAATCACCCAACATGCAAGCAGTACTCCATATTAAGGGGATGAAACCCCTATATATATGGAATAGCTGCTTGCAAAAATATGACTGGTATGCAGGCAGCTTCCCCAGCTTTTGGGAAGCAGATTTTGTGATGTTTACCATGTTGAGTTTGCAGGATAAAGTGGAATACATGGTTATGAAAGGTTAAATTTAGGTGTTTTGATATTGAATTTCAGAACAATTGATGTTAAAAAAAGATGTTAGTGAGATGTTGCATTTTAGTGCTGTTGAATTTAACCAGGTTACTGCTTCCCCATTCATTTCTGCTTGAGAAAAAAAGGACAAGCAATAGAGTTAGGAAGAGAAGAGAAACTGAATTGAGTGTGTTGAGTGCAATCATTGGGATTAAGACAAATGGGATTGGAGGTTGGAGAAAGTAGGTCGTTTATGGATAGATGGAAAACGTTAGGCAATAAGACAGAGTCCAAAGGGAACACCACTTTTGAATAGGGTAAGATGGAGATGTATTTGATTTATCAGTGACTACTTCAGTGGAGTGACCAAGACTATGCATTCAAGAACAGAAAGTAGAAGAGCCAAAGGAAGAAGTTTCAGTAAGCAAAGTCTTGTGCCACACTCTGTCAGACACTCAAAATCTTAGGGTCTCCCTTAATGATTTCATGTATTCCCCCATTCAACTATGAAATCAAAAGTTCAACTTGAAGTTTATAGGTGTTCTCATGATGATGCTGTTGGGATTACATCATTCCTCATGACTCCAAGTTGCGGAGTTTGGTGGTGCTTCACATTTTCATAGATATCTCTCAACTTTGCTTTTATGATAAAACTCCTGTCTACTCCAGGTTTTTTTTCTGTGGTTTTATCATTGTTGTTTGATGGGAGTTGTGTTTAACATGATTCAAAACGTTTGGGCAATTTTTATGAAGAGGAATACAGATGATAAACATGATTAGATGAATTTGGGTAATTTCAGTGAAATTATGCTGTATTATGATCCTTGTATGAGTTTCTTCAGAAGATGAAATTTGCACCTCCAGATATTGAAATTTGTTGAATTATAGTTTGTCAATTCTAGCAAGCCCAAGGATTTACTTGGGCTTATGTTATGAGGTTGTCAGTGGTCTTGGGGTTAGGGGTATTCGAGTTATGGCACTACAAGGGTGAGGAAGATTTATGTCACTTGATATATGTCTTATTGTTGGAATACGTACTTGTTATAACTGAAATTAGGAGTTTTGTGTTGGTCATTGTAATATGTTGAATAGGTGAAGATGATATACAGTAGAAAGGATTGTGTGTGAATAATCATATTTATTTAGCTTAGTGTGATATGATAAACAAATAACTGATTTTTGTTTTCAGTGTAATGGCACGGGCGGGCAGCTAGCCATGGCGGTGGCTACTGAGGCTTCGTCCCCCTTCCCACCCCAACCAACCCCACAGATTCCCTGCGCCGCCCCAACCCTCCGTTGGTATGCCGCCACCACTATTCGCCTGCTTGCGTGGGTTTCATACCTCTTGGTATGGTTCTGCTGCCTGCACCATGCAGAGGCACAGAAATGCATCAAGCTAGCAGAAAGCAATCTCCCTCGTGAGTCACTCATGTCATATAGTCACTGCAAGGCCATATATTTCTTTCTATTGCTCATCTTTGGAATTTTGTTCCCTCTCATGTCTTTCTAACATCCAGAACCTTTGCCATTCTTAAAAAGCAAGTGTTTTCACTTCAAAACTGGTAGATTACCATTCTCTTTCTTTTAGTTTCATTTTTCAGTTGCTCCTTTTACATTTTTGTTTTGGAAAGGCCTGGCCAAGATAAGAAAATCTGTCTTGGTAGGAGCCTTTGACCTTTTTATTCCCCCTTTTTGGCCTATTATTGTATTTTTGTATCTTCTGCTCCTTTTTTTTTTTAGATCTTGAGTGAGAATGAGTTTTGCTTGTCTCTTCAGTGAATGATATCTGACAGTATTAATATTCTATGTATAAAGTATTTCAGGTATTTTTTATGGTGACTGGGTATTTTTACTTTCAAGCTAACCATTTTTAATATAGTTTTAGCCATTGTACAATACAGACAAGTGGAATTCTGATAAATATGTCTTCTTCACACAGGGGTTTAACACAGACTTGACTTTAATGTGAAAACTCCACAAACAGATTGTTAAGCTGACTATTCAGTGATGGGGTACTACAGCAGTAGTTTCTATTTTATGGGTCCTTAAGTTTTGTAAATCTTCATTACTAAGAGTGTTTTATGTTTATCAGTAGGTAGGGTTTTCATGAAAATATTACTTTATTTTATGAATTCTTTGTTAATCAGAGCAAACTGCCAAAATGTTTTTTTAAGAAGTTTTTTTCTTACAGTGCCTCCACCAAAGTATGTGTATGACAAGTGGCAACAGCGTCAGCTAGCTCTCACATTGGATACCTCCCAGAGACTCTCTCACCAGCTCGCCACTGCTGTTGTTAAGATACTTTTTGAGGCTAGTGTAGTGTCATAACTTTATTGTTCAAATACATTTCCTGATTCTTTCTCCTAAAGCCTAGACTGTATCCTGTATGAGGAATACCCATGAATAGGAATATACTGTGGATGTATTTGATGGTGTAGTAGTCCCATTGGTGTTTTATGGATGCGAGGTGTGAGCCTTAGACAAAAATGTAAATAAGAGGGTAGCATTTATGGATCTGGAGAAGGCATATGATAGAGTTGATAGAGATGCTCTGTGGAAGGTGTTAA